>JXCR01009044.1:139034-171304 GCA_002079205.1 Phalaenopsis hybrid cultivar | reverse complement strand
TTAATCAATTTGGTCATGTTGGGCTAGGCTTGGGTCTAGCTTGGGTTATCCTTGGGCTAAGTCCAAATTGATTGTTGTAAATGGTCAATAGGAACCTCATGAAGAGTTCTCAATATGAATTCGTTGCCAATTTGGAGGTTAAGGCAATCAATTGGGTGAAATTTAGGGACTTAGCCAATTTGGGGCTAAATTTGGGAATTTTGGATTTAGGCCAATATTAAATGGATTTGAGCTTCACCAATGCCAGTTGATGGTTGATATTGATGTATAGGAATGTCATAAAGATTTTGCAACATTAATTGAGGCCAATTGACTATGCTATATGTTCAATTTGGTGAGATTAAGTCATATGGTCAAAATTGGGGTTTTGCCCCAATTAAAAATTGATTTCAAATCATGGACCAATTGAGCTTGGATTTGGTTTAGTTTGGTCATCTAAGAAGTGAATTTGAGTTTAGGATTGGAATTAGGGTCAATGGAGACCCAATTGATGGACATTTGAGTTGGATTTGGGGAAATTTGGGTCTTTTAAAGGACAATTTGAGGATTTTGGTTAAAGATGGTCAAAATTGGCCAAATTGGGTCATGTGGTAGTTAAGAGAAATAAAATTGGGAATATTTAGGGTTTATTGGGATTTTCTGGAAATTGTTGGAATTTTTGGGATTTTTAGCTATGGAGGGGTATTTTGGTAATTTGGGGTTGTTTTAGGGATAAAAGGCCAAGATGGGTATTTTGGTAGAGTTGAGGTACCAATCATCACCAATAAGCCATGGACCAATGGAAATCCCATTTTGGGTCCTCTACATAGTGGTTTTAGCCAAACCATAGCCCCAGGGCTAGTATGTTTAGGGGACCATCTACATGAGTATCCCAAAAGATCAAGGGATCTTGGCTAGAAATTTGAGTTCAGGGTTGTGAGTGATTATGTTTGTAGATGAGTGTAGTGAATGCCTTAACTTCAGAACAACACCCAAGATCAACCCTAAGGTCCAGCAATCCTAAGGGTGACTCATCTTGAGTTTCCCCACAGTGACCCCACCTACTAAGTATTTAGAGGTTGAGAGCAATATGTGGAACTTCAAGTTGAGTGGAGAAGGGTTTGGAATTTCTAGTGGTGAGGGTTCCATGTCTAGTTTTCTAGGAATAGTCAACAGGAAAAGTCCTATGGCTAGACCCTAGGCTACTAAAGAGGAGAAACTAAACCTCAACCAAAAATGAGGTCAACAAATGGACCCCCAATAGGTGTGGTGTGCTGGGCAAGCACACCGCGCGTATTGGCGTTGACCAACGAGATCAACCAAAACCAATACAGACTCCTAAGTCAACAAACCCAGAAATATGTGTAGCGTTGTGTGTGTGATTTTTTTTTGCCTGGGAATTAGCAGATGTGTGCTTAATCAAGTCGAGAAGTAGGGACTCTCGCTGGAGATTGGAGAGTGGACTTTGAGTTTTGAAATTTCAAAAATTTCAAAAATTTCCAAAGGATGGGTGTCAAAATGTAAGTGTTGACCCCGAGGTGGGAATTGAAATTCAAATATCAACTCGAAAAGAGAGAGAGTGAGTGAGAGAGAGAGAGTCGGAATGTAAGGACTGACCTCGAATGTAATGAATCAGAAATGTAGGACTGATTTGGAAATGAGAATTGAAATGTAGGTCAATTCTCAAAAGAGAGCGTCGGAATGTAAGGACCGACTTCAAACGTAAAGAATCAGAAATGTAGGACTGATTCAGAAACGAGAATTGAAATGTAGGTCAATTCTCAAAAGAGAGCGTCGGAATGTAAGGACTGACCTCAAATGTAAAGATTCAGAAATGTAGGATTGATTCTGAAATGAGAACTGAAATGTAGGTCAATTCTCAAAAGAAGGCGTCAGAATGTAAGGACCGACTGCAAACGTAAAGAATCAGAAATGTAGGACTGATTTAGAAATGAGAATTGAAATGTAGGTCAATTCTCAAAAGAGACCGTCGGAATGTAAGGACCGATCTCGAATGTAAAGAATCATAAATGTAGGACTGATTCAGAAATGAGAATTGAAATGTAGGTCAATTCTCAAAAGAAAGCAGATTCGGAAATGAGAATTGAAATGTAGGTCAATTCTCAAAAGAGAGTGTCAGAATGTAAGGATCATTCAGAAATGAGAATTGAAATGTAGGTCAATTCTCGAAAGAAGGTGTCGGAATGTAAGGTTTCAGAAATGAGAATTGAAATGTAGGTCAATTCTCAAAAGAGAGCGTCGGAATGTAAGGACCAACCTCAAATGTAAAGAATAAAAAATGTAGGACTGATTCAAAAATGAGAACTGAAATATAGGTCAATTCTCAAAAGAGAGCGTCGGAATGTAAGGACCAACCTCGAATGTAAAGAATAAAAAATGTAGGACTGATTCAGAAATGAGAATTGAAATATAGGTCAATTCTCAAAAGAGAGCGTCAGAATGTAAGGACCGACTCGAATGTAAAGAACAGAAAATGTAGGACTGATTCAGAAATGAGAATTGAAATGTAGGTCAATTCTCAAAAGAAAGCAAATGTAGGACTGATTCAGAAATGAGAATTGAAATGTAGGTCAATTCTCAAAAGAGAGCGTCGAAATGTAAGGACCGACCTCGAATGTAAAGAATCACAAATTTAGGACTGAATCAGAAATGAGAATTGAAATGTAGGTCAATTCTAAAAAGAGAGCGTCGGAATGTAAGGACCGACTTCGAATGTAAAGAATCAGAAATTTAGGACTGATTCCGAAGTGAGAATTAAAATGTAGGTTTCAATTTCAGGAAAGAGTCGAAATTCAGGTGTCAACCTCGAAATGTGATAATCAGGATTTAGGTACTGACTTGAAGATGTGATTTGAAACTTACAAAGAGCTTGTGGTGTTGAATTTGCAGTAGTGTGTTATGTGAGAATGTTGATTTTGACAAAGATTTGGAGAGCTTTGTGGAGTTATGTGCAGAATGTGAAATTCTGCGAGGATGTGCAGAGAGTTAGTGTAGATAACGATGGTTGTGCTACGCGCACAAAGAGTAGGAAATTCCAAAAACGGAAGAGTCCACTCAACAGGTTTGTTTTATTTTCTTGTTGTTTTTATCACAATTGATTTTTCAAAAATGTGTTTTTAAAGTTTTAATTTTAATTGGTTGATTTTTTTTAAAAAAATTTGTTTTGTTATTCACTCATTTATGATTATCTTTTATTTGTGTTTTGTTTGTTGTTGAAAATTTGTCGTTTCGTTCTTTGATCATTGGAACTCTGAACCATTGTATGGTTCGCAACTTTCATCCATCGCACAAAAAGGCAATTGACAAAAAGGCACAACTTGAGAGAAATTTCCATTAATCTGCTTCAATAAAGATGCTACAGATCAAATATAGGCTAATGTCTCAAAGAATTTTCCATTAATTTGCTTCAATAAAGATGCTACAGATCAAATATAGGCTAATGCCTCAAAGAAGTACATCATGTAATACATGCTGAAATGCATTGAGAGCCATCTCAAGATATGATTACACATAGACTGATTACATAAGATGCTTGTCATGCTTGCTAAAGAAAAGCAAGTGAGTCCTTTGCTTGGTATATCGAGCTCCTGATCAAGCAGACCTTCTGAGTCATGCTCCAGGATAAGAGTTCCCTTCACATGTATTCAGAAGTACAACCTTCTTATAGCAAATAAGGAAACAGTTCCTCCAACTCCGGGTCTTGCTGGAATCCATATGGTATCTTACTGTCATCCATTTTGTGGAAGGTCACGGACACGCTACGGTGTTGTACTCCTGGAATGCAGAACTTAGCCACGTCTGCACCATGCCCTTGAGAACAAGTACTAAACCAACTGGAAGAGGAATCTCCACAGCTCCTCTGAATTCACCATGGAAGATTACATCAATTTCTTTTCCAAACAGAATATTGCTCTTACTCATGAATGAGACCATGCAGAAAGGCCTCACAAAGTCATGATGGTCAATGTGTGGGGGAATGCAGTCACCTTCTTCATAAATGTTGATGATGCAACTGTTAGGAATGCAAGTGGCAGGTAGAATATTCCACTTGACCATTCTCTTTATCATCCACTTTATCATCGGTGGTAACAGATCCACTTGGTCGTATCTGAGGATCCCAAGCGGATTCCCCTGTCTGTCATTCGTAAAATTGTAGCAACACCCACACTGGATGGTGATTCTTCCCTTTCGCCGCATCCATTTCTTCAGCTCAAAATATGTTCTCTCCATGAGAAGGTCCGCTCGACCTCTATCTCTTAAATCGAAGATGCAGTCCAGGATGCTTCTTTCATCAGTTTCAGAGAAAACCCTTGTATATAGCTCCAGGCCCTCCAATATGTTGACGAACTTTCTTTGAACTTCTTTATAGAACTCAAATTCTCTTTTGTTTACCTTGCTTATTTTGTAGTATTCTACCATACCGGGAGTTTGACAGCTGCCTGGGGCGTTCCTTCCTCCGGGCCTCGGCGGGAATCCAAACTGGCGCTGGTTGATCTGGAATATGAGATTCAGCCTTAAGTGGGATGTATGATCCTGGGCTCCGTGGTGCGCGCTAATCTGTCCTCAGTGGGACATACGGTTCATTTGCCACAAAATCTGGTGTTTGAGACTCGTTGGTGCTTGAAGTGTATTCTTCTAAGGTACTGAAATGCTGTAGATGTAAAACGTTGCAGTTCGGGCATTCTACAAATGCACCCGTGACTGATGTCCTAGCTGGTATCTCGACGTTACATGTTGGGCAACCTCTGCACAAGATGTCTAGGACAGGGGGTACATCTGATCCTATCACAAATCCTGACTCTTCATCTGTAGTGGGCAGGCTGACAGAAGTCCCTCTTAGATTTGGATCGTAAATATGTCCCTCAGGAATGGGGGTAAGAAAACCGCTCACGTCTCTTTGGCGCTTGCACTCCTGTCGCAGAAAGGCTCTCTGTTTCTTTCGGCTTGCATTTTTGCATTGCATCCTGTGGAGTGGAGTATATGGTAGTTGTTCACTGTGGGCGGCTGTTAATCCCCTTGCTGGAGTAGCTATTATGGAGGGCAGTCGGCTGGGCTCCTCCATCGGATCTTGTTCCGATATGATGTTTTTACCTTTACGTGACACGTCGTCTTGAGTGGTCACTCTCAACAGTGAAGGCAGTCCCTTCTTTTCTTCATTGTTGACCACGTCCATTAGAGGACTGTCGTAGTCCATATCATTCTGGTTGAAATCCATGTTAAAATCTATGACACCTCCTTGTGGTGCCATCTCTTCATTCAGTGCGAGGTTCCAACCGTCCTGAAAGGCAATGATCAGCCTCTGTCCTGACATTTTTCTGCAGACGACAGAAAAAAACGTCAGTGGGCCAAAGTTTGGCATGAACAAGAATAAAACAAAGTATTTATTAAAGTAAATTTTAGTTTGTTTTGATGAAAAGGTTTACTCATTTTATGTGTGAGTTTTGTTTTAATTTAATGGAATTTTTAATTCTAAAAGTAGAAAAGAGAACGTGTGAAGCTAAAAAATTTTCTCAAAATTTTCATTATATATGAGATTAATTACAAAATTTGTACCGGTGTGGTAGACATTTGGCCATATAGATAACCTTAAAATAATCAAAGTTTCAAAGTTTCAAAGCAAGCAGAGGCAAGCGGAGGCAGGTGACTCAGGCCACGTAATATGTTTTCAGGTATCGTCCATTTATCGGTAACATGGGTCTTTCACCCCGGAAGTCCACTAACTGGTAGACTCCTCCTGTATAAACCCTCTCAATGACAAATGGTCCCTCCCAAGTTGGCTCAAATTTTTTACCTATTTTTCGGCGAGCAAGAATAGGTCTTTTGAGCACCAGTACGAGGTCAGCAATTTTAAATGTTCTTGGGTGGACCAATTTTTCATGGGCTTGTACCATCTTTGCCTGGTAGAGCTCCAAATGTTGTTGTGCTTCCAATCATTTTCCCTCAAGACTCTCTAGTTCTTCAAGCCTGAGTTTTGTGCTTTCTTCTATTGTGAGTTGGTTGGCAACGACGACTCTGAGAGATGGTGTCTGGATCTCCAGCGGTAGCACGACCTCGGTCCCGTACACGAGCATAGAAGGTGTACACTGAGTGGGAGTCCTGAAAGTCGTCCGGTAGGCCCACAAGGCTTCTAACAGTTTGTTATGCCAATCCCTTTTATTTTCATTCAGTGTTTTCTTCAAAATATGTACCAGTGTCTTGTTGAAAGCTTCAGCCAGACCATTTGCTCTGGGATAGTAAATTGTAGAGTATCTCCAATCTATCCCATGTCTTCTGACGAAATTGTTGATCTTCGTACTTTTAAAAGCTGTCCCATTTTCAGAGATTATTCTTCGCGGTACTCCGAAACGGTAGACGATTTGGCTTTTAAAAAATTGAAGGACGTGCTGTGCCGTAACCTCACATAACGGCACTGCCTCTACCCATTTTGAGAAGTAATCTGTAGTGGCAAGTATGAATCTGTTTCCTTTAGAAGATGGAGGGTCTATCGGACCTATTATGTATGTGCCCCAACACTCGAATGGCCACGAGGCAACAGTTGGGTGTAGCACATTCGGAGGCTGGTGTAAGACCACCCCATGCACTTGGCATTGGTGACATCTTTTGGCTGTATCCATGCAATCAGACATCATTGCTAGCCAATAATATCTGAGTCTTTTGATCTTCATTTTCATTTTTGGTTTCGACTGGTGAGCGCCACACAATCCGGCATGTACTTCTTTAACAATATTATGTGCCTCGGCTCTGCTCAAACACCGCATCCACATTTGGTCGAGCAATCTTCTGTAGAGAACATTTCCCACCAGGGCGTCAGACATGACCCTTCTTGTGATGTGGTGCGCCTCAGACTTGTCATCTGGCAGCTTTCCAGTATGCAAATATTCTATTAATGGCTTGTGCCAATTTTCGTTGATGTCTGCAACTGTATTTATTGTTTCTTCTTTTCCAAGTTTGTGTAGGGTTTCGAAGTCGTTTCGAGACAAGACTCGTCTTCCTTGCACCGTAACTTCGATGGAATCCTTCGGTGGACAAGCCATTTCCTTAGATTTAAAAGCATCGGCATGAGCATTATCTCCCCGAGGAATCCGGTAGAAAGTCACCTCAGGAATCTGTTCCAAGAGTTTCATCGTGTACTGATGGTATTCTGCTAGTCTTGGTTTCAGAATTCTGTATTCTCCGGCAACTTGCTGGATGACAACTTGAGAGTCACCATAAATGGCAACATTCGTTATATCCATTGAGATCGCCAACTCCAATCCGGTGATTAAAGCTTCATATTCTGCTTCATTGTTGGTGCACGGCTCTGACAGGTGGTATGAGAACCTCAATATACCCTTATCTGGCATAATAAATATCAAACTGATCCTTGCCTTACCTGGTATAACTGTGTCTGATCCCTTGTCTTTCCTGCCTGACGAAGCACCTTCAAAGTACATTTCCCAGTGCTGTGCACTGGAAAATTCCATCTGTAGTATCTGCTCGTCTAGTAACTCGTCGTTGAGAGAGGACCTAGCTGGCAGTGGGTGTGCAGCGAGAAAATCTGCTAAAATCTATCCCTTGATAGCACAGGAGGGGCACAAAAGTTATATCAAATTGCAATAAGATCATTGACCATCTCGCTAAACGTCCGGAGAGTGTCAGTCGGGTCATCAAATATTGCAATGGATTAACTTTCGAAATTAGGATAATCTTATGAGAAAGCATGTAATGTCTAAGCTTTTGAGCGGTAGTGCCAGACAATGCTTTTCAATAGATGGATACCTTATCTCTGTCGGTATTAGACGACGACTCAAGTAGTAGAGAGCATTTTCTTTTCCATTGACTTGGGCTAAGAGGGCTCCAAGAGAGTCATCCAAAGCCGCGGTATAAAGTATCAACAATTTTCCAAGAGAGTCATCCAAAGCCGCGGTATAAAGTATCAACGGTTTCCCTGGGATAGGGGCTGCCAAACCAGGAGGTGTCATTAAATATTGTTTAACGTTCTCAAAGGCCCGCTGGCATTTCTCTTCCCAAATAAATTTGGCGTCCTTTTTAATTAATGCCGAGAAAGGCTGACACTTACCTGAGAGATTAGAAATAAAGCGTCTCAGATATGCCAACTTCCCCTGGAAGGAACGTAGCTGCTTCAAGGTTTTAGGGGGAGGCATTTCCAAGCTAGCTTTAATCTTATCCGGGTTGATCTCAATACCCCGATGATGGACAACGAATCCTAGAAATTTCTCCGAGGTGACGCCGAAGGTGCACTTTAAGGGATTCATTTTAAGGTTATATCATCGTAACCGTTCAAACACAATCCTCAAATAGTACAAATGGTCTATTTTCCATTTACTTTTGATGACCAGATCATCCACGTAGCATTCTACTTGATTGTGAATGAGGTCGTAAAAAATCTTCGTCCTTGCATGCTGATATGTTGCTCCGACGTTCTTTAGGCCGAACGACATCACTGTGTAGCAGAAGATTCTAATCGGTGTTCTGAAAGCTGTAAGTGCGACATCCTCGGGAGCCATCTTAATTTGGTTATACCCCAACAATCCAATGAAGGAGAAAATTTCATGTGTCGAAGCGATGTCCACCATCATTTCTGGTATAGGTAGTGGAAAGAGAAAATTTCATGTGTCGAAGCGATATCCACCATCATCTCCGGTATAGGTAGTGGAAACTCGTCTTTTGGACATGCTTTGTTCAAATCTCTGAAGTTGACACAAATGCGGATCTGTCCATTTTTCTTTTTAACCGGTATAATATTGGCTAACCACATAGGGTACTTCTCTTCTTTAACAAAGTTGGCGTCTATCAATTTCTTTACCTCGACGATGACTTGTTGTTCTATCTTGAGGCGCATTCTCCTTGGAGCTTGTTTTACTGGGGTTATATTCTTGTACACCCCGAGTTTATGGACTGCAACTTCTGCTGATAGTCCTGACATTTCGTCGTAGCTCCACGCAAAGCAATCTTTGAACTCTGCTAATAGTTTGACCCGTTCTGCAGATTCTTTGTCATTAAGTAGAGAACTTATAAATGTAGGTCGGGGTCGTTCTTCAGTCCCGAGGTTAATCTCTTTCAATTCATCCTTATAAATGTGGGTCATCTTCAGTCCCGAGGTTAATCTCTTTCAATTCATCGATAGTGGATTTAATTTCTTCCTCAAACTCTGGCGGAGCATCTTCTATTGGTTGATCAGTTTAATCTCTTTCAATTCATCGATAGTGGATTTAATTTCTTCCTCAAATTCTGGCGGAGCATCATCTATTGGTTGATCAGTAAAGTCATCCTCCACATCGAGGCAATCTTCTTCTAACTCACTAGTAACAACCATGCAAAATTCAGAATCATCGACTGGTCCAACTGTACCAAATTCGAGACCTTCTTTTGAATTGGGAGTTCGTCTTTTAGTATTCCACAATTTTTCAAAAAGTTGAAATTTATCTTTCAGCATTTGTTTTGGTAAATGTCTCTGTTGAATTAACTTTTGAACACAAGGCGAGAAGTAACCAAAAGGTAATTCTATTAATTCATTAGAATCAACATCCAAATTTACGTGTTTTTCAAGCTCAGTAGAGGTAGAAGCGCGGTAAAATTTGATCGGCTTTGAACCAACACTATGGACTTCCTTGACTTCTAAACTCTCGACCTTTTGAGGGAGAATCGGAGTGAGGGTCATAATATCTACATAGTGGTTTATCCGATCATACATTGTTTCATATTCATTCCTCTCTGTATCTTCTAGAGATATCTTGTATTGAGGCTTCTTCTGCTTTGTCATCATTATTTCATCTTCAGAACTGTCTTCATCACAAATGTTGATAGTTGGTCTAGTCTGTTCAACAATTAAATTGATCTTTCCTCGTCCGCGTCCCCAGCCTCAACCTCAGGTGCGTGAACTAGAATAACCTCCACCAACTCGTTGTAGGGGAGTGGTAGAAGGTTGTTGAAGCGGAGTTGTATGACCTTCTTTTTGTGATCCTTCTGAATCTTTATCTTTGTTTGTCAAAATTTCGCGCGAGAAGACAGTCTTCTTTGGAGGCACGTAGTAGGCAGCATCTTCATAGATACCAACTTCATGCACTGAAAATGGTTGTAGATCTCCCTTGATGAAATTTTCTTGACCATCTTTGCGGTATTTAATGCACTGGTGTAGGGATGATGGAACCATATTATGCTCATGAATCCATGGTCAACCCAATAGAGCGTTAAAAGAGGTCTCGACGTCGATGATATGAAATTTAACGGTTGTTACAAGTTCTCCGACCTTCATAAGTAATGAAATTGATCCAAGGGCTCTTTCTCCCTTTTGGTTGAATCCTCTTAACATCATCTTATCGGGGATGAGCTCCTGAACGTCGAAGTCCAAATATGCTAACGTCCGTAGACTCATCAAGTTAAGAGATGCTCCAGGATCCACTAAAACTCTGGATAACACAAATCTGCCAATGTTGATGAAGATGTAGAGCGGACGGTTGTGGTCGACGGTACCGAGCAGTAGTCTTCGTCTGTAAAGGTTACCCCTGACTGTTCTCTCAACAAACAAACTTCATCTGAGGATGTGCTAGCCAACTGAGCTAAGCAAATTTCTGGATCTAGCAAGGCTGTAACCAGAGATTCTCTCATCTCCTTTGATAGGATCAGAGTGTAATAGATGCTTAGTCGGGCAGGCAACTTCCTAAGATGTCCTAGCACGTTGTAGTCTACTTTGTATGATCCTCCAATTTTGTCTTGATTATGTGGTTCTTCCACTAGCGGAGGTGGGGGTACCTCTTCTTGAGTCATTATCTGTTTTCTTTTGTCTGCTGGAGCTGTTCTTGGTGGTAACACATTTCCGCTCCTTAAGTTGACTTCTGTGATTTCTTCCTCTTGAGATATCATTGTTGAATCTTCCGGTGTCTTTTCCTCCTCCTCGGAAAGATCTAAGTTGATGGAAAACAGTGCACCATGATGTTCGAGAGTTGGTCCTTCGTTGTCGGTGCTATCATAAGCGGTATCATTGATGTCTTCTTTAGACTTGACAACAAGTTCATCGGACTCAAGTACAATTTGAGGATCATTTTGGGGATCGAGATCGCGATTAGCTTGGTCATAATCAGTCACGTTATTACTAGAAATAGTCAGAACGTAGCAGAAATCACAACCATTATATTCATAAGACCCCGGAGGGACAAAAAAATAATCATACAAAGTCAAGGGTTCGAGGAATTTCTTCCCCGAATCCGAGACAACCAATCTAGTAGAGGCAGCCCCTATCCTACCCCCCATGCTATCAATCTTGGCAGTGGCGCTCTTCTTTTTCTTGTTCTTTGTTCTTGACAATGACGGATTTTCTGGTGAAATCTTCATCTCAGGCTCGGTATGCTGCAGACTCTGAATGGAGGCTTGTTTTTATGTAGACTTTAGNAATCCGAGACAACCAATCTAGTAGAGGCAGCCCCTATCCTACCCCCCATGCTATCAATCTTGGCAGTGGCGCTCTTCTTTTTCTTGTTCTTTGTTCTTGACAATGACGGATTTTCTGGTGAAATCTTCATCTCAGGCTCGGTATGCTGCAGACTCTGAATGGAGGCTTGTTTTTATGTAGACTTTAGCTTGTTCAGTATCTTCTTGGATGATCTACTCCATACCTCATTCCATCCTTCTTTGGTATTTGTAGAAGCTTGTTTCGATGAATCCTGTACTTGATTGAGGACTTTCTTGAGTTCATCCTAAGTTGTACTCCATCCATCTGTTCTAACATATGGATCAACTGGGGAGATTGACTCAGCTGAAATCATGTTTATGGAACCTTTTTCAGGTTCTCTCAAATACTCCTTTTGGATTGTTATAGTCTCTTCTTTGAGGTTCTTCTCGAGCCAGTTTTTAAAAACGAAACACTTGTCTATAGTGTGCCAAAGCAACCGGTGGTACGAGCAATAATTTGCTTCATTCTTCTTATCCACCTCTTCGGGTTTCTCTGGATCAGGTAGTTTGAATTCTGGTTTCTTCATTAAGCTTTTGAATATTTTAGGTACAGCTTCATCTTTGAAGGAGTAAACAAGTTTCTGTCGCTCTAACATGGATATTCTTTTACCCGCTGTTCGAGGTGATCCCTCCTGAGACGGCCGCTGGTTGGATTGACTGCTCTGTTTCTGAGAGTACTGTGACAAAGATTGATGATGATCTTCTGCATATATCTTTATCGACTGCTTTCCTTTGTCGACAGTTGCGACTACCCCTGATTTCTTTTCGAACACTCTGATCACCTTAGCCTTTTCATGTGGCTCCATGTGCTTCATTTCTTCTTGCAGCCTGCTGGCTTTACTGAGTAGCTTTTTGAAGGATTTGATGGTGATTCCCTTAAGCATGAAAGCTACTGGCCCATGAATGCTTTTGATGTTCCTGTAGCTGAGGCTCACATTTCATGCTAAGTTTTCTCCACCTCAAAATATAGTCTGTCAAGGTTTCACTAGGCTTCTGCTTCTCCATCATGAGTTCTCCAATAGACATATGATGCTTTGCCCCAACAAATCTTTTACATAAATAACTGTTCCAATTCAAAAAATGGTTCTAACTGACCCGTTGGGCAGGTCAGCGTACCAGTCAAAAGCAATCCCTGACAAGCTGCTGACGAACTGCTGGCAGAGTAGAGCTTCGCTATTCCTTATGTTTCCACATGGCTCGAAAATGTGCTATGTGCTGTCTGGGATTTCCAGTCCCATCGAATATCTTGAAGTTTGGGGTTACAAAACCCTTGGGGAAAGGCACGACATCAAACTCCTCCGGGTAAGGTCTACCCTTTAAAATTTATGCACCGCCCTTGGACTGGGCTAAGGCATCCCGTGCTTGTTCAACCAATTGCTTGAATTCTTTTTCTGGCATGACACCTGATGGAGAATCCTTCTTTGGTTGTTCTTCTTTGTTTGTTGAAGTAGCCTCCCTTATTTCATCTGTGATGTGTATGATTTCTGGCTGATCAATCACTGGAGAAGTCAATCTTGGTGCTTGTGATTGCCCTTAAATGGTGGCCATGGCGGTCATAGCTACAGTCATCTCTTCTACTCTTTTCTCCAGTAGAACAACTTGCTCATCCCTGAGGAGGATAACCCTACACAGCTCATCTACGGCATTCTCTTCAGTGTGAGTTTGAGTCTCGCGCGCAGATGTGGTAGCTCTGGTTTCGATTATGTGGGCATCCATGAAATCTTCCTCTAAGTAATCATTGTAATCAAAATCCTCGTTGTCACTTTTGACGAAAACTCCGTGTTCTCGAGCCAACTCAGAAATCTTGATCCTGAGTTTCTTAACTTTTTTCTCAATTATCGATTCCTTGATTGCTTTAAGATCTGGAGGACCCTGATGAAAATCCTCAACTTGTTCCTCCATCTCGCTGGCAATTATCGCGATGATGTTAGATATTTCGGGCACTGGTTTTACTTCCTGTCCTGCAGGCTCACTGAACTGTATCGGTGCAGCGACCTTGGGTACCCATACCCTCTTCTTCTTCGACGGTGATGCCTCAGGAGGGGACGTCTTAGTAGAGACATCGGTACGTCGAGGGAAGGTATGCTCCCCGTGGTGTAGACCGGCTATAGTGTCAGGTAATCATCTTGTCTTTATTTCCATGATTGCAGAAATAACGGGTAAACTTCTCGGACCCAGTCTTGACTTAATCGGCCGGCGACCTGCGGTCCTGGTGGTGGTATGATCGGTGGTGACTATAGCAGTATTAACTCGATTTCCCAAACGGAGCCAGACGGGAACACGGGTAGGTGACTTTATAGTCGACCTATGAGATTTTCTAGCGGACTTAATATCCTTCAAAATTTCATTTTTCGTATGAGGGGAAATTGCATGTCCCACTCGTTTAAGTAACTCACTAACCAAACATCCTTCTTTAGTAGCAAGCCTTATGAAGACTGCACTAACTCGGGTGATGGGGATAAATTTCATTTTTTGCTCACCATGTCAATGAGGTGATGGTAATGCGACAACAATCTTCCGGATACTCTCATATCCATCAGTATCTGTCAGAGGATGGAATCTACTCCCTCGCAGGAGTGGGTAAATTTCCATCAGTATTTGTCAGAGGATGGAATCTACTCCCTCGTAGGAGTGGGTAAATTTCTGGTAATACCTCTTCAACTTGAAGAGGCTCCTTCTCATCAGGTGTGTTCTCAGAAGTCTAGGCTTTGATGGCCCTCCGAATTCTCGTATTGCGGTTCCTCCTTTGAGTTCGGGTTAGCGGTACAATCCTTGAGCTTGACGCGATCTCAAACACGGGTGGCGGAATAGTTCATCCTTTAGTCGAGTTTTCAATGACCATCACTTCTTTTCCCTTAGCAGTAGCAGGGATAGTAGGCTTGATGACGACAGCTTTAGCCTTCTTATCGGCAGGGAAGCCCTGAAGGGAGTTCAAACTGAACTCTGCAGATGGCTCTTGAACTTCCGGGGCAGCGATCTTCATTACCACGAACGGGGCTTTCCCGAGGATAACCTTGAGGTCTTTAAATCCAACTCTGAACTTGATGGTGGGGGCGACGTTACGGGCATTGCGGTCGCAGGTTGCAGGAAAAGGTCAGTGGTGGGTAGGCCATTGCAGCGGGCTTTAAAACAGAAAGTTTTAGGGTTAGCTATATGGCCGAAAACCTCGTAATCCTTAGTGCGAGCACTGAAAATAATGGTTAATCTGTAGACCAGGCAGGTCTTAATTTACAGGTAATTTTAACATCTTTGTTTAAAAAGGTGTAAAATTTAATTAATATTTTAAAGTGCGCGCAGCACAACACGATTTGGTTTAATTAGTGAAGTAGCAAACCAAATGTGGAAGGGAGTTGTGAAAAATTTTAGGACCAAGTGCGGGACCCAATTAGTGGCAGAAAATGCCCAGGTGGAATTAGTCCACCGACACACCTATTGAGGGTCCGACCCCACATGAAAATTTAAAGAGTCCATAATGGCTTTCTGAACCCCTCTGTTCAAAGATGGTTGAACAGCTAGTCCTGAAGTCCAAGAAGTTAGCTATACTTCCCAAGATAAAAATGGGTAAAGTATGCCAACGGAAGAAAGGTAATTTGATCGAAGAGAGCATAGACATATTACTGATGTGTGAAGATAATATTTCTTGATTTATATGGAGAGAAAAGCTTGTCCCCAGCGGAGTCGCCAGAAGCTGTCGGCGTTATTTCGGGTTGGTTTGTAGGGTTTCCCGTAAGAAGCTGTTGGTCGCTAAAATCAAAATCCCGTCACCCGCTTCGGAAGGACGTTGAAGTTTGAAATCAAACTGACCCCATATTTTTCATAGTTTAGAATGAAAGAGCAATATACCTCAAATCCTGTATTTATCCTGAAGGATAAACACAAGAATTGAGGATGAGGCTCGATCAAATAAACTAAGAAAAGTATGACGTCCGTCTGGTTTGCGAAACCTTTGTATTTGCCGACAAGTTCTCCTATTTAATATAAAGGATTAAATAAGGTTTATATTAAGCTATGTTCGGACATGCTTCCTATAAGGGCAAGCCTCTATAGTTAATTACATCCTAAATGACCAAAGCCACCTAAGAAGAATCTCGATAAAAATCAAGAAAAATTATCTTCAAGGAATTTCAAAGGGTAAGACTTTTCAATAAAATCGGATATAGAGGTGTGAAAGTGGATTGGTTCAAATTTGGCACATTTTATTGTAGAATCCAAAGGAAGGAGGAACTAGGGGATGTCATGGATTCATAGGAGAACCTCGGTGATTTCCCAAGCTATCCTAATGTTTGGCTTCAGTTTTTGAGGAGAAGTATTTAAGTGTTTCATCCTGCCAATTTTATTAGTTAGGGCTTACATTTGTGTGAAATGATCACACAAATAGCCTGGAAGATGTGATGATTTAAGTCATGACAAACGACAACCTCAAAATCCTAAGATGAGTTAGGGCTTAGATTGTATAGCAGGGTTATGAAAAGGCCTAAAGATAAGGTGAGGATTTACGTTGCATAAGCAAGCAACCTCAAAGTCCTATGGCTTTGTTGTTTAAGTCTAAGGAAGGAAGATTGGTTTAGTTGGGGAAGGCAGGTTTTGCTATTGAAGATGGCCGTGCTGCCCACCATGCTAGCCCCAAGTTCCTCACCACGACGAGTTTGAGTTANGAGACATCTTAATTTAGTTAAAGTTGTAGTTTTGTGTGATATTTGTGATTAAATTTTAAGTTGTTTTATATTTTGAATGTTTTGGTGGTGAATTTTATCTTGGTTGATTTTAGTTTTGGTTTTGAGTCCAATTGAAGGGTCAATTTGATGGAAGTTTGAACTTTAATCAATTTGGTCATGTTGGGCTAGACTTGGGTCTAGCTTAGGTTAGCCTTGGGCTAAGTCCAAATTGATTGTTGTAAATGGTCAATAGGGACCTCATGAAGAGTTTTCAATATGAATTGAATGCTATTTGGAGGTTAAGGCAATCAATTGGGTGAAATTTAGGGACTTAGCCAATTTGGGGCTAAATTTTGTGGAGGTTAAGGCAATCAATTGGATAAAATTTGAGTTTTCAACATGAATTGAATGCCAATTTGGAGGTTAAGGCAATCAATTGGGTGAAATTTGTGGAATTATCAATTTGGGGCTAAATTTGAGAATTTTGGATTTAGGCCAAAATCAAATGGATTTGAGGCTTCACCATTGCCAATTGATGGTTGATTTTGATGTATAGGAATGCCATAGAAATTTTTCAACATTAATTGAGGCCAATTGACTTGGCTATGGGTTCAATTTGGAGAGATTAAGTCATATGGTCAAAATTGGGGTTTTGGCCCAAATCAAAATTGGATTCAAATCATGGACCAATTGAGCTTGGATTTGGTTTAGTTTGGTCATATCAAAAGTGAATTTGAGTTTAGGATTGGAATTGGGGTCAATTGAGACCCAATTGATGGACATTTGAGTTGGATTTGGGGAAATTTTGGTCTTTTAAAGGGCAATTTGGGGATTTTGGTTAAAGATGGTCAAAATTAGCCAAATTAGGTCATGTGATAGTTAAGAGAAATGAAATTAAGAATATTTAGGGTTTATTGGGATTTTCTGGGAATTTTGGGATTTTTAGCTATGAAGGGGTATTTTGGTAATTTAGGGGGTGTTTTGGAATTTTTGGGATTTTGGAATTTTGGGTCCAAGAGGGGTATTTTGGTAATTTGGGGGTGTTTTATGTAAAAGGCCAAGATGGGTATTTTGGTAGAGTTGAGGTACCAATCATCACCAATAAGCCATGGGTCAATGGAAATCCTATTTTGGGTCTTCTACATAGCGGTCTTAGCCAAACCATAGCCCTAGGGCTAATAGGTTTAGGGGACCATCTACATGAGTTTCCTAAAAGATCAAGGGATCTAGGCTAGAAATTTGAGTTCAGGGTTGTGAGTGATTCTGGGTGTAGATGAGTGTAGTGAATGCCTTAGCTCCAGACTAACACCTAAGGTCAACCCTAAGGTCCAGCAATCCTAAGGGTGACTCATCTTGAGTTTCTCGCAATGGACGCCCACCTACTAAGTGTTTAGAGGTTGAGAGGGTGGCTCATCTTGAGTATCCCCCATAGTGACCCCACCTACTAAGTATTTAGAGGTTGAGGCAATATGTGGAACTTCAAGTTGAGTGGAGAAGAGTTTGGAATTTCTAGTGGTGAGGGTTCCATGTCTAATTTTCTAGGAATAGTCAACAGGAAAAGTCTTATAGCTAGACCCTAGGCTACTAAAGAGGAAAAACTAAACCTCAACCAAAAATGAGGTCAACATGTCGTAAAAACTAATTTTTGTGTATAAAGTTTTTTTTTTGTATGAAAAATTGTTGTGAAAAAACTATTTATTTCAAAAAAAAGGTGTTTGTGAAAATATTTTGTTGTGTTGAATATATTTTTTATTTTTTTTGTTTAATTGTTAATGTATTGTTTGTTGTGTTACGTATGCAAAATAAAGGATATGTAGGACTTGTACCTTATGATCCCAAATTAGAAAAAAAAATCAAAAAAAAGAAAGGACTTGAAACACTAGAAATGGAAATGGTAAACATTCAAAGTAATAATTGGAAAATCATCATAAATCATTGAGGGATTATGTATATCCTACGACAATTGAAATTCACTCAAGTATACAAACCCCTATTGTAGAAGCTAACTTATTTGAACTAAATCCTAAGATTATCCAACTTGTGCAGAATAATAAGTTTGGGGGAACTCCTTCAGAGGATCTCTATTTACACTTATCAAGTTGTTTAGAACTTTGTGCTACATTTCGTTATAACGGCATGTCAGACGATGCTGTTAGACAAAGGCTTTTCCTTTCACACTAAGGGATAAGGCTAAAATGTGGTTATACTCATTAGCACTTAGCTCTATTAAAAATTGGGAGAAGTTAACTCAGAAATTCCTAGCTAAGTATTTTCCAGCTTCAAGGACTACTAAACTTTGAAATGATATTATCTCATTTTGTTAGTATAAAGGGGAATCAATATACAAAGCTTGGGAAAGATTTAAGGAACTCTTAAGAAAGTTTCCACACCATGCTCGCCCGATTGGTTAATCATTCAAGCTTTTTACAACGAGTTAGTAGAATCCCTTAGGTTTACAATTGACGCTGTCACTGAGGGATCATTATTGTCAAAACCATTTAATAAAACATATGTGTTAATTTAAAAAATGACTACAAATGAATTTCAATGGCCCTCTACAAGGGTAAACCCTAAAAATGTAGCTAGTGTTAATGATACAGATGTGATTGCAATTCTTGCATCTCAGGTTGCTGCAATATCAAGGAAGTTGGAACAATTTGGAATGAGCTTAAGTATGATTGATTCTAACTTATCATACGAAACTTTAAATACCATAAATAACTTGTATTTTAACTTTTACAACCCAGGTTGGAAGAACCATCCTAATTTTCACTAGAATCATACTACTTCGGGTGGAAACCAACAATGGGAAAATAATCATGCAAATCCTAATGCAAGTTGGAATAAACAGGGGAACACAAATTATAGACCTTCATATTCACTAGACTCTAATAATGATCGATAATTTGAGGATAAGAAGATGTCTCTAGAAGATGTAGTATTGCAAATGGGAAACTAGTTGCAAAGTCAAAATGCTACGATTAGAAACATAGAGAATCAACTGGGACAAATTGCTAATTCACTTAGCAATATACCCCAAGGAACACTTCGTAGCAACATTGAGATCAACCCTAAAGAGAACAATAATGAATAGGTAGAAGTTGTCCAATTAAGAAGTGGAAGAGAGATAGAGGATGTCATTAGAAAAGAGAAAGAAATTTTGAGAGAAACAAAGGAAACTAGAAGATCTGAAGAACATGTTTCTAAGGGTCTAGAAAAATTAATATCTCAAACTAAAATCAATTTAGAAAGACCACCATCTCCATTTCCTCAAATACTTAGACATCAAGAGTTTGATAAAAATTTTTCAAAGTTCATGGAAGTACTTAAGAAGATAACGATAAATATTCCTTTCACTGAAGCTTTGGAACAGATGTCAAGTTATGCAAAGTTTATGAAGGAGATAATAAACAAGAAATAAAAATTTAGGGATTACGAGATAGTTGCACTAAGTGAGGAGTGCAGCGCTTTACTTCAGGAAAAGCTTCCTTAGAATCTTAAAGATCTTTATAGCTTTACAATTCCTTATGCAATTGGAGAAAGATTATGTGGAAAAGCTTTATGTGATTTAGGAGTGAACATTAATGTGATGCTTCTATCTATATTTAGAATGTTAGGTTTAGTCGATATTTCTCCCACTACTGTAACCCTTTAGTTAGTTGACAGATTTATGATATATCCAAAAGGGGTTATAGAAGACGTGCTTGTTAAAGTGGATAAATTTATCTTTCATGTGGAATTTATTGTATTAGATATGGAGAAAGATAAGAAAATCCCATTATTTTGGGGAGACCTTTTCTTGTTACTGGAGAAGCTATGATAGATGTGAAAAAAGGAGAGTTGACTATGAATATTAATGACCAGGAAGTCATTTTTGATGTGTTAAAGACTATGAAATATCCAACTGAGAGAAAATATGATGATTGTTTTTGGATGGTTGAAATTGATTAACTAAGTAAAGACCATTTCTAAGAAAATTTTTGAGAGTAAGTTAACAGATGAGATCGAAATGGACTTTCATGATGAGTCTAAAATGTTGTTTAAAAAAGACTATATGTATGCTCAGGAGAGTTGCAAAATGATGGACGTTACCAAAAATAATAAACTTTTAATTTCATCTGTTGAAAAATCTCATGAACTTAAAAATTAATATACCGCATATAATTTTAAAGCCTACCTATTTAAAGAATTCATCTACACCACCAGTCTTTATATCTTCATATTTGACTCAATCACAAGATGAACCTGAATTAAATGATGAAAGTAAAATATCTCTTATGAAAGAGTTATTCAAAGTCACTAAATGGCATATTTCGTGGTATACAGACAAAATGAATGAAATTCTGATGCTAGTGCAGATTATTTATGCAATTAACAGCTACCCTTAGAGATTTTACATAGTGACCTTGAGATAAACCCTAAGCAGATGAATGATGAGCAATATAAAGTTATCGAACAGATATTTAGAAGAGAATTTGAAGATATATTTCAAAAGAACTTCGAGTTGAGAGATGAGGATAAGGAGATTAAAAGACCAATGGAAAATTTTCCTAAGGAATCAGAAAAACCTATTTCCTCAACTACGATAAATATAAAAAGATCACCTCCATTTTTAGTATCAAGGGGAAGAATTAGAAGATAACTTGAAACAAAAGAGTAATCTAGTATAATTTGATCCACAATTTGAATTATCTAAAGAGAATCTGATCTAAAATTTGGGAGATCTTGAATTATCTTATAAAGATTCATTTCTTATAAATTTTAAGAATGATATTAATATGAAAATTTAGAAAATTAATAGAAGAATATTGGATCTAAGAGGAAATATGAGAAATAATGCTATGAATCAATCTGAAAAGGAAGAGCTGAAAAAAATATTTAAATTCAAGGACTTTATAGGAATCCCTGGATCTGGAAAAGATAGAGTGATTGATCAAGGACTACTTAATTGGAATTTTGATCCAGGTGGAATCATTTGTTGGGCTAGTGACATTAAACCAAGCGCTTTATTGGAGGCAACCCAAAGTTATCTGTGTGGTTTGATCTAGTATGCTTAAGAGTTGTGATTATTAGTGTTGTATTATGTTTGCTTTATGGTAGATTGATCATTTAATTTAATGATTGGTGGATGTTTAGATTGTTAGTGCTTTGATTTAATCTTTGTCTGTGTCATGAGGGAGATGATTCCTTAACTTTTTATTAATGCTACACTTGGTTAATCTCTTGCAGTAGTTGGATAGACGAGTCAAGTATGACTCGGGTCTCACCTAGACTTGATTTTTATAAGAGACATCTTGAATTTGAACAGTGATAGTTTCATCTCAATTTTATTACTTCTTTTTTTCTTACTATGTTTTTATTTAGTAGGAGTCATGAACCTATTTGATGAATAATATGTGGATGAACTTACACTATCCTTATAGCTGTTAGAGGTGCTTAATTAAAAGGAGCCAATATATCAGGGATAATCTTATCTTTGGGATTATACTCTATAAAATAATTTAAAATGTACCTTATTTATCTGTGTAGTGATTCAATTAGATATTGGAAGTAAGTTAGTGAGATGCAATGAGATGGAGGAAGAATTGACCTCATTTATCTTGTTTGTTTATTTGTGTTTGTGTTACAATTTTATAAGACTTGAAGAACATTTTTATATTCCAATGCTGATACATGTTATGCTAGTTAGACTTTTGTTTAGTTAATTTCATTTTGACATGTTTTAGTTTAGATTTACTTTTCTACTACATATTTTTTATCCTGATAAATAATTATAGATGTTTTTGATAGAAATTTGTGGTAGATAGAATTTCTAAACTAATTGTCTTCCCACTTATATTTTCTACACTAAATGCTACACATGTAAAAATCAAGTTTGGGGATAGGAAGAAAAATAAATTTTAAAGTTATTATACTTCCTTTTAGTTTAATATTATTGCAAGCATGTTTTAGGCTAGATTTACTTTATCTTAGTAGTCATTCTATCCTGATTATGCATGTATATGAATTTGATAGGATGTTGTAGTAGTTAGTAAATTCAAGTTTTACTTTTTCTTCCTGCTATATTTTATGCAATTAAGTCTAAAATATTTAAAAATTCAAATTTTGGGGAAAGAAAAATTTCTTTTAAAAAGAAGTAAACTAAATTTTATTTGTCCTCAATTAACAATATTTTTAAAATTAATTTAACATGACCTTGGATATTGGAGTTTAACTTTAAATGACTATATTTATGTTTGTAAAAATTAAGGTAAATTTAGGTAACAGTTTTCAATAATGAAGATTAATTCTAATGTTAAAGATATATGGTATGAAATGATAATATTATGTTTTTCCATTTAAAGTAAAGAAAATTGTATTTTTGAAGTATTAAAAATTTTAGAGTTTCATGTAAGAAGAATAGAATGAACTTTATGAAAAATCATAAACTAATATGAATTTATAAAGTGAAGAAAGGTAAGGAGTTTTGCTTTAAGAAGAGGATAGTGAAGTTCAAAATTATTAAAGGTTATCCAGATATAGAAATCCTCACTTCAAAAAAAAAAAGAGAAAAAAAAAAGAAAAAGAAAAAGAAAAGAAAAATGAGTGAGGAGAAGCTTGAGGAGATGCTTAATCAAAAAATGGCTTCACTTAAATCAACTTAACAAAAAGGCTTTATTATATTTTCTAAACTTGCATTGGAGTATTAGTAACATTACTAGAAAAATTTTCATAAAGTTCTTTTTCATATGAATGTTCTAAGTATCATTGATTTGACAAATTACAATTCTTCTTAAAATGAATAGAGATTCAAAAATCTTAAATTTGATTACTAAGTACTCTTAGACTTAGAGTTTGAATCTATGTAATTAAAGGTTTTTCTTAAATTTTCCTATTCTATTTACTAAACTAAAGTATAGAAGTTTATAATTTAATATCTATCATAAGTCATATTTTTATGTAGTAAAAGGGTTACTTGAGGATAAGTAACATTTAAGTTTGGGGGATTTTGAACAAAAACGAGCAAGAAAGAAAATTCTATCCTGACACATTTCGGTATGTTTTTATATGCTTAATATCTTTTACACTTCTCAGATATTTTTGAATAAAATTAAACTTTAAAGGAAGGTTGTTTTTATTTTTATTTTTTTAGGTCTATATGTTAGGAACGCAATGCAACTTAAATGGGGCAAAATAGAGCTAAAAGGTAGCCAAATGAAGCAAAATGGTGGAGCTGCGCAGGGTGGGTGCTGATGACGCCAGAACCGGTGCCAGAGTGCAGAGAGCGACGTAAAAATGGCGCCGACGACACCCAAAAAGGCACCAACAGTGCTTGGGATAGTTTGGACACGAGGTTGGGCGAATTTCTAGAAGATTCAATGTACTTGGACGCTTTTTGGAGTGTTTTTTGAGACATCTCTTGGGAAATTCGTCCCTACATTATAATAGAGTGCTTTTATGTCAAAAAAAGTGGTGTGTGTGAGTGGAAAAATGAAGAGAATGTTTAGAGATCTTAGAATAGGAGTAGAAATGTAGATTTCTACCTTTTTAGAGAGATTGGTGAGGGGATTTTGAGAGAATCTGTAAGGGAATGTTCTAGTATTGCATGGATCAGCGGGAGACTTTGTGGGAGAGATTTTCATCTTTCTTTCAAGGGGAAAAAGCTAAGTATTGTGTTCTTCATTATCTTATGATTTTGCAAACACTTATCTAGTAGATTTGCTTTGATGAAATTAAGTTTTCCGTTGTGTTTTCTTAATGCTTTGTGATGTGTTTTTCTTACTCTTTCTTCTTATTAGGAAATAGTGGCATGAGAGAATTATGCCATTGTTTTCCTTTTACTTTTCTTTGTAATGAGTAGGATTCATGTTTAGGATTTTGGGATGCATGCTAGAAGAAGTTTTAATTATAAATGTGATGATATTTTCTAGTACTTCATCTACATTACAATAAAGGTCTGTTGTAGTGTTAAAATTCGTTGTGATTACATTAAGACCCGAGAGGGCAATGTAATTCTCAACAAAGTGGAACCACATTCAAATTCCATGGATGGTGAAGTTCATAGGGGTTGGATGCAAATAAATAAGGAAATATACTTTGATGGGCGTAGAATTGGAGATTTTAGGGTGACGAACTAAAATCCCCAATTTGGTTTTATTGTTTAGAAACTAAACCAAGAGTTATCCTTCAGGCGAAGGGAAGTGGGAGCTCTGGAGTGAAAGCCAGTATCCTCCAAGCCTAACCACGAATTTAGGGACTAAACCTAGGATTAGCCAATGTTCTTTATAGCACTCAGAAGAAGGTAAAGAATAGTATTGGTCCTACTTGGCACATACAATATTTAATGCATCTCATTCCCTCACATTATCCAATTCACTACATAAGAATAGTAGTTTTTAAAATCTCTCAATTCACCAAACTAATTCATTCAAAAAAGAGGTTATCTTTTGAATTAACATTTGCATTTAGGAATAGTGATTGTCACCACATTTAACATTTACATTTAGGAGTAGTTGCTAGATAAAACACTATTTTAATCAACATTCCAATCTAAGGCCTGATAGTAGTTGACTATAGCGTTGACTAAGGACCTCTTACCTCGCTTCCCTATGGGATCAATAAACAAGACTCCATTATAGCCATGTATTACTTGAGCGATACGTATACTTGCGTTTATATCATTATGACTATATAGAATATATAGAATTAATCAAAATAATAAATTTTGCATCAAGTTCTTGGCACCGTTTTTAGGGATTAAAATCTTCAAGTAGTGGTGTCAACGTCATGAAGCATAGCATATAAAAAAGTCACATCACCCCTGCCACTATATTGAGTGAATCCTAACGTTAGGGTACTAAACCTTAAGCCAAATTAATAAAAATCTAGCATATCACTCTAGAACTAACCAATTCTACACCCATTAAAACCTATCTTCTTATTTATTTGTACTTCCCCTTAGTTGATTGCCATGGATCTGCCCAAAATGAAGTATAGTATTCACTAGTTGTGAGAAATCATAGCCCTTTCGGGTCATTATGTTTCTCAACAAATTTTAACCTCATAAGCGATCAATTAACAAAGTCAATTAAGAGCTAGTGCAAATACCATCACATTAATAAATTAAGTGAATTTATAAGCAAATATAATATCCTAAACATGCATCTAAGTCATTGCAAAAGTAAAGTGAAATGAAGATATTGACATGAGCAGTAAAAGGAATGATAAAATTATGTAATAAATTATGTGCCAACAAGAAACATATGTCTACTACCTTCTTTCAAGCACATAGGTATGTTTATTTTTCTATTAATTTTATCCAACTATCTATCACTTAGAAGCATCTAATAAAAACAGATCATTAAATTATATTTCCTTAACAGTTGCATTGCCGTCTAAACTATTTTACTAGCCAACTAGTCAAAGTAAGTGCACTCAAGTTGCGACTACTTCATATTAAAAGAAATTTTAACATAATCTATTGACACTTAAGTTATGTCAATGAAATAAAGGAGATATTACTTATCACATTAAACTAAAAATAATTTTATCATGAAATAAATTTTCCTACACATGCGACTACTTTATATTAAAAGAAAAGAGTAAAGAAAATTACTTACGAAGCATGGATAAAACATAATTGGAAACCTCGTTTAAATCAAAGAATATCTATTAAAAAGTTCTTACAATAATAACAAGGAATAAAACAATACTTATCTTTTTCCCTCTGAAAGAAAGAAGAAAAATGTCTCTAATAAAGTCTCTTGCCGATCCATGCACCGCTCATACTTCTCTACTCATTTCTATCAAAATCCCTCACCAATCTCTCCATAAAGTGAATATATCTACATCTCCATGAACTCACACCAAACTCTTCCTAAAACAATTCTTAATTTCTTCTATAAACTCCTTTAATCACTTCTCATGGGAGGCGCCAATCCCCTCTATTTAAATAGAAACCAAACATCTCCTTTTTCTAATAGACACACCTCTTCATCCAAGAGACACACCCTTTCACTCCAAGTGACACATATCTTCATAAAAAATCTTTTTCAATTGTCTAGATTCATTGAATCACTCCATGGGGAGTGCAAGTTGTCCAGAAACTTCTAGAACATCACGGAATGGCCCATAATTGCCCAAAAGCCGTCGAATAGCCATTCCGGGTGCTATAGTACCAGTCTGTGATGTTATAGCACCTGTGTCTTGTGATAAGGCACCATTCAGGGACCTTTTGCGCCATCCTGGGCGTAGCTCCACCTTTTTGCCCCGTTTCAGCTCTATTGTGCCTCGTTTCAGGTCCGTTGCACTCCAAATTTGTTTACATACAAGATGGAAATGAAAACAACCTTTCTTTAAACTGTAATTTCATTCAAAAATATGGAATGAAAATGAAGGAGATAAAACATGGAAATTAATATCGAAATGCGCCAGATCAGAATTTTCTTTTTTGCTCAATTTGGCTTTAAATTGCACCATTTTTGCTTCATTTTCACCAAAAGTCCATTTCTTGTATCTGAAGACAAAAATATGTAAAATAACATCCTTTAAAGTGCAATATCATTAAAAATGTACATAAAATGAACATGAAATGTACACTAAAAACAGGTAGTTTTTAGGTGGATCAATTCTCCCAAGTTTAAGCATTACTTTTCCTCAAGTAACACTACAACTTTAAAAATATGTTGATCTATGTTAGTGGGTTTCTTTAAAATGTACTAAAATTTTGTTCTAGAAATGTTTTAGTCCAACTTAGAAAAATTTACAGTAAGTTAGATGATATCTAAGGTATTAAAATATATAATATTTAACTTAGGAATCTTGATTTTTTATTTAATTCAAAAATAATTAAAAACTTTCCAAATTTGGATTTTTATAAAAATACTAATTTCAGAATTTATGACATCTAGAAAAATTAATTTTAATGATACTTACTGAAATTAAGCTTAGGATTGATCCTAAGTTTTCTTTCTTAGAAATATTCAAGTGAAATCAATTTTTGGTTAGGTCCTATTCCTCAAGCTTCTCCTCATTTTTTCATATTTTACATTTCCTTTATTTTTATTTTATTTTTCTTTTTTTTTTTGCGATGAATACTATATCTGGACCGGTCTTTAATAATTTTGAATTTTATTATCCCATTTCTAATTTTAAAAACTTATTTTCTTTCCTTAACTTAAAATGTAGTATTAGTAAAAGAATTTTTAATAGAGTATAAATTCTTAGAAAAGAGTATTATTCTAAAAATCCTTAAATTTTCAAAAATTCAATTTTTCCTACTATAAATAGTAAAATCATTTTCCTACTATTTTCTACTAATCATGTTAACTTTAGCTTCATCCATTTTACTAAAGACTTTACTAAGTTTTCCTATTACATTCATATACTTAAAATTTTAGTATTCTTAAAATAACTCCACATAAAAAAAAAATTAAAATAAAATTTATCTATAGTTTCTTTAAGGACAAATAGAGTTTAAATTTGAAGTTTATTTTCTTCCTCCCCCCAAACTTAAATTTTTAAATATTTTTCAATTAATTCCATAAAATGTAACGGGAAGAAAAATAAAAGCTGAATTTACCGACAACTACAACATCCTATCAAATTCATTTATTTGCATAATCAGGATAGAATGACTGCATACGAAAGCAAATCTACCCTAAAACAAGCTTGCAATAATATTAAACTAAGAGGAAGTATACTAAAATTGAAATTTATTTTCTTTCAACCCCCAAACTTAATTTTTATCATGTATAACATTCAGTACAGAAAATATAAGAAGGAAGAAAAATAGTTCAGAAATTCTATCTACCACAAATCTCTATCAGAAATATTTACAACTATTCATCAAGACGGAACAATTTGCAACAGAAAGTAAATCTAAAATAAGCATTTGAGAATAAAATTGAACTAAAGAAAGGTCTAACAAGCATGATAGGTATCGACATAGGAATATATATATATATATATATAATTGTTCTCCAAATCTCTATATTATTGTAACACAAACAAAAACACAAACACACAGGATAAATGAGGTCAATTCTTCCTTAAACTCTTCACATCTCATTACCTTACTCTTGATTTCTAACGAAATCACCACACTAATAAATTGGGTACTTACAAATGATTTTATGAAGTCTAATCCCATGGATACAATTATCCTTAATATATTGGCTCTTGAGCACCAACCTCAGGCATCACCTTATCATTTTAATTAAACACCTCCAACAATTATAAAGGTAGTATAAGG
Organism: Phalaenopsis hybrid cultivar; assembly: GCA_002079205.1. NCBI lineage: Eukaryota > Viridiplantae > Streptophyta > Magnoliopsida > Asparagales > Orchidaceae > Phalaenopsis > Phalaenopsis hybrid cultivar. The sequence goes on along the minus strand of JXCR01009044.1, from coordinate 142,969 downwards.
TCATCTATATGTTGCTCATCAAATATGTTTGTGACTCTTATCAAATAAAAACAAGGTCAAAGAAAGGAAGTAACAAAATTGAGATGGAATTGTCAATATTCAAATTAATAATGACTCCTGTAAAACTCATGTCTGGTTAAGACCTGAGTCGTAGTGGACTCGTTAATCCAACTACTACAAGAGAACATAAATGAGTCTAGCCATAATAAGAAGTTAAGGAATCACTTCCCTCATGACACAAAGATCATATTAATCCATAAACAATCCAAAAATCAGCTAATTTCAATCAAACTGATCAATCTACAATAAAGCAAACATAATACAATAATAGCAATCATGACTCTCAAGCATACTAAATCAAAGAACATAGATAACTATGGGTTGCCTCCCATTAAGTGCTTGGTGTAACATCATCAGCTTGACAAATGATTCCTCCTAGATCAAAATTTCATTTAAATAATCCTTGATCAATAACCCAATCTTTTTTGGATCCAGAGATTTCTACAATATCCTCAAATTTTAGTTTTTCAGTCAGTCTTTTCTTTTCAGATTGATTCAAATTAATTCCACATGATACTTTCTAGATACAATATTCTTATAATGATTTTCTCAATTTTCATATTAATATCATCTTTGAAATTTATAAGAAATGGATCTCCATATGATAGTTCAAGATCTCCCAAATTTTGGATCGAATTCTCTCTTTGTTTTTTAGATTTTGGATCAAATTCTACTAGGTAGCTCTTTTGTTTCAAGTTATCTTCCAATTCTCCCCTTTGAGTCTGAGGAAATGGTGGAGATTGTCTTTTGAGATTTATCTTAGTTGATGAAATAGGTTTTTCTAATTCCTTAGGAAATTCTTTCATTGGGTTTTCAATCTCCTTTTCCGATTTTCTCAACTCAACATTTATTCGAACCATATTATCTAATTTTCTTCCACTACTTAGTTGGATAGCTTTATCTTGTTCACTATTCTTCTCTTCAAGGATTGTCTCATGGTCACTATCTAAAATATTTGGGGGTAACTGTTAATTGAATTAATAATCTGCCCTAGTTGATTTTCTATATTTGTTACTTTGAGAACACAACCTCTTCTAATAGTAATTATATATCTGGGGCGTAGATATTAATTAAATTAATAATTTGTCCTTGACTTTCCAACTGGCTCGCCATTTGAATCACAACATTTTCTATCAGTAATTCTTTCTCCTCATTATGTGGGTTGGAGTTAAATCTATAAGGAAATGAAAGTGCATCATTAAAGTCATCCTGATTATTCCAATCACATATCTGATTAAATTGATTGTTTTCCCACAATTGGTTTTCTCATCCAAAATTATTATTCCAGTTAAATTTTGAGTAGTTTTTCCAACCTGGGTTATAATAATCAAAATAAGGATTATATATCTCATGGCTAGTTTCAAAAGAGTTAGTCTCAATCAATTTTCTAGATAAATTTTCCTCAATATTTGGGGGCCCTTGAGAATAACTTTCTACATATTGATCTAACTTCATGGCAATATCTGTAACCAGAGAAGTTAAAATAGTCAACATATCTTCATAAAAATTAGCTACCCAATTGCGGTTTACTCTGTCGAAGCTACTAACATTATAATCCAAAATTGAATGTTCATAGTTTTTTAGATCCACCATTTTTACATTAAATTCATGGAGTCTTTTATGATTCATAATCCTCCTAAGTTCTCTCTCAATATGAATCGTATAATTCAAGGTCTGTAGCTCTTGAACTACACATACAAATCTAAAGACTTAACTAATATGACACATATCAATTTTTTTTTGGTATTTTAGATTTTTCTTTATAATAAATACACAATAATTAAACACACTATATCATAATGCTATAATTTACAAGTCTAAGTCTTACAGGTTTAACTAAAATTCTTCAGAAAGTTCTTACTAAAGCGTACCTGGCAACGACGCTAAAAACTTGACCCGACCCGCAATTACACAGTAATTTAGCTTCTAAAAGATGACAAAAAACTTGATCCAATTTTTATATAGCAGCTAGTGTGCAAAATTAAATTGCTATAAAATTTTGATAGTAATTTACACACTACGGGTATTACGCAAGTATATATATCATTTCAAGTAATATAGGGTTTTCTTTTAAGACCTCAGTATCGATCCCACAGAGAAGCGAGGTAAGAAATCCCTTAGGCTAATTTTAGTATACTACTATTAGGCCTTAGTTTGGAATGTTGATTAAATTTGTTTTTGTAACAACTACTCCTAAATAAAAATATTAATTCTAAAATAACTTATCTGGATAAATTTGTTTGGAGAATTTTGAGATGTTAAGGACTACCCTTATTGTAAAATTACCTAGATAATGTGAAGGAAAGAAATGCTTAGAATTTAATGTAGTCAGTGACAAATAGGAGAAAACCTACTCTTTATCCCCTACCGGTGCTAGCAAAGAAAATTCGGTAACTTAAGGTCAATTGCTTAACATCTTGATTCTGCATCATAACTATATAGCCTCTCACCTCTAGATGCCTCTATGCCTAGGCCACTATATTGATTGATTCTCAGTGTTAGGGCACTAAACCTTAATCCAAATTGATAAGAATCTAGGTTGTCACTCTAAAACTAACTAATTCTAAGCTCATCAAAACCTATCTCTCTATTTATTTGCACTCCCCCTTAGGTGATCGTCATGGCTCTACCCAGAATGAAGTGTGGTATTATTCACTAGTTGAGTGAAATCATAGCCCTCTCGGATCATTATGTTCCTCAATGAATTTTAAACTCACTAGTGATCAGTTTGTAAAGTCATTTAAGTGTTGGTGAAAGTACCATCACTTTAATAAAAATAAGAGAATTTCTAAGCAAATCTAAATTTCTAAGAATGCATATATTTCATTAACAAAGTAAAGTAAAATGAAGATAAAGACATAAGAAATAAAAGGATTGATAGAATTAAGTAATAAATTATGTGCCAACAAGGAACATATGTCTACCTACCCTCTTTCGGGCACATATGTACGTTTAGTTTTTTATTAGTTTTATGCAACTATCTATCACCTAGAAGCATCTAATAGAAATAGATCATAAATTATATTTATTTAAAGTTGCATGGCAGCCTAAACTATTTTATTAGCCAACCGATCAATGCGAGTGACTCAGGTTGTGAGATCACCGCTCTCCCGAGTATTAGTTTCACTTACAACAAATTTTAACATAATCTATTGCCAGTTAAGTTATGTCAATGAAGCAAAAGAGACATTACTCATCACATGAAAATAAAAATAAATCAATCATGAAAGAAATTTTCCTACACATACCACTATAACACTGCCGTTGCCGGTCCCAAGCNATGGCATTAGAATTAATCTTTACTTTGTATTTTATTAACTTAATTAAATATAATAACTTTATTTAACAAAATTAAATCATTTGTGGTAAATGCTTGAGCCTGACACATCAGAAATTTTCACTATATTTATAACTAATGTATTACTCTTTCGAGCAAAAAGATATTTAGAATTAATTTATAAAATTCAATTTATAATTATTATAATTTAATTTAATTAATATTTTCGAGTTAATAGTTTTTATTGAGTCAAAATTAAGATAATCAAATTAAATAATATAATAATGTTAATATATTTATTTATCAGAAGTCTATTAAATTTGATTTTATACCAAGTTTAATAGATTTTTAATAAATAAATTGAGGATTTATGAGCAACTGGGTATAAAATCAAATTTAATAGACTTTTGATGAATAAGTATATTAACATTATTATATTATTTAATTTGATTATCTTAATTTTAACTCAATAAATACTATTAACTCGAAAAAATCATGACATGAATCCTTTTGATCATTGTGTAAGTGCTAGGGCGTCCCCTGGAAGCGACGCGCTGTATAGCCTGAATACAGTGAAAAGTGTGCAAGGGCCGCTACA
>JXCR01009044.1:109183-126899 GCA_002079205.1 Phalaenopsis hybrid cultivar | reverse complement strand
ATGGTGTTTGGACTGGTCACTAAGTCCAACTAATGGCTATGGTGGAGTTAATTTGGTGGGTTTAGGGTGGTTAGGTCACATTTAGTGCATGGGTCCAAGTGGGGGCAAATGACCAAAACTTGGGTTTGGGCTAGGTTATACATGTCAATTGGCCCAAATAACTATTAAATTTGGTGTAGATGATCATAAGGAACAACTTTAGGGAAGGATGGAAATGGTTTTGAGTTCAATTTAAGGGTCAATTTGAAGGAATTTTGAGCTTCATTCAATTTGGTCATGTTGAGCTAGGCTTGGGTCTAGCTTGGGTTAGCCTTGGGCTAAGTCCAAATTGATTATTGTAAATTGTCAATAGGGACCTCATGAAGAGTTTTCATGTTGAGCTAGGCTTGGGTCTAGCTTGGGTTAGCCTTGGGCTAAGTCCAAATTGATTATTTTTAATGGTCAATGGGCTAGGCTTGGGTCTAGCTTGGGTTAGCCTTGGGATAAGTCCAAATTGATTATTGTAAATAGTCAATAGGGACCTCATGAAGAGTTTTCAACTTGAATTGGATGCCAATTTGGAGGTTAGGGCAATCAATTGGGTGAAATTTGGGGACTTTGCTAATTTGGGGATAAATTTGGGAATTTTTAGTTTAGGCCAAAATCAAATGGATATGAGGCTTAACCAAGGCCAATTGATGGTTGATTTTAATATATAGGAATGTTATAAAGATTTTGTAACATTAATTAAGGCCAATAGACTAGGCTATGGGTTCAATTTGGTGAGATTAGGTCATATGGTCTAAATTTTTTTGATCCAAATCAAAATTGGGTTCAAATCACATACCAATTGAGCTTGGATTTGGTTTAATTTGATCATATGAAAAGTTAATTTGAGTTTAGGATTAGAATTGAAGTCAATTGAGGTCAAATTGATGGACATTTGAATTGAGTTTGGGGAATTTGGGCCCTTAAAGGCAAATTTGGGGGTTTTTAGTTAAAGATGGCCAAATTGGCCAAATTGGATCATGTAGTAGTTGAGGGAAATGAAATTGGGAATATTTAGGATTTATTGGTATTTTATGGGATTTTTTGGAATTTTTTGGGANTGATATTTATCTTTAAAAATCAACTTAAGTTGTCAGATGAACTCAAAATATTTTGAAATTTTTATGATGAGTCGTCTGGATCATAAACCACAGTAGAGATAAAAAATCAAGTCATTTAAATGGCCATGGGGTGGCTCTCAGGGCATAAGTTTGGGTGCATTGTGGTGCTTAGGTGGAGGGCAGAGGAGCTCTTTAATTTGATTTGGATGAGCTGACCTCTAGGTTTGATTTGGGTGAGGTGCCATGGGAGTGGCTCTCAGTTTTGGGATTTTCTGACCACTAGGCTGGTTGGCCGGCCANAAGTCCTATGGCTAGACCTTAGGCTACTAAAGAGGAAAAACTAAACCTTAACCAAAAATGAGGTCAACAAATAGACCCCCAATAGGTGTGGTGTGCTGGGCAAGCACACCAAATGTATTGGCGTTGACCAATGAGATCAACAAAAACCAATACAAACTCTTATGTCAACAGACCCAGAAGTATGCGTAGAGTTGTGTGTGTGTGATTTGTTTCTGCCGGGGAATTAACAGGTGTGCGTTTAATCAAGTTGAGAAGTAGGGACTCTCGCTGGGATCAGAGAGTGGATTTTGAGTTATGAAATTTCAAAGATTTCCAAAGGATGGGAGTAAGAATGTAAGTGTTGACCCTGAGGTGGGAATTGAAATTTAAACATCAATTCAAAAAGAGAGAGTCAGGATGTAAGGACCGACTTCGAATGTAATGAATCAGAAATGTATGAATGAGAATTGAAATGTATATCAATCTCAAAAGAGAGTATTGAAATGTAAGGACCAACCTCAAAGGTAATGAATCAGATATATAAGAATGATCCGGAAGTGAGAATTGAAATGTAAGTCAATTCTAAAAAAAAAAAGTAACGAAATATAAGGACCGACCTTGAATGTAATAAATCAGAAATGTAGGATTGAGAATTAAAATGTAGGTCAATTCTCAAACGAGAGTGTCAGAATGTAAGGACCAACCTCGAAGGTAATGAATCAGAATTGTAGGACTGATTCAAAAATGAGAATTGAAATGTAGGTCAATTCTCAAAAGAAAGTGTCGGAATGTAAGGACCGACCTCGAATGTAATGAATCAAAAATGTAGGACTGATTCAGAAATGAGAATTAAAATGTAAGTCAATTCTCAAAATAAAGTGTCGGAATGTAAAGACCCACCTCGAATGTAATGAATCAGAAATGTAATATAGGTCAATTCTCAAAAGAAAGTGTCGGAATGTAAGGTCCGACCTCAAATGTAAAGAATAAGCAATGTAGGACTGATTCAAAAGTCAATTCTCAAAAGAAAGTGTCGGAATGTAAGGACCGACCTCAAATGTAATGAATCAGAGATGTGGGACTGATTCATCAATTCTCAAAAGAGAATGTCGGACTGTAAGGACCGACCTCAAATGTAATGAATCAGAAATAAATTCTCAAAAGAAGGTGTCGGAATGTAAGGACCGACCTCAAATGTAAAGAATCAGAAATGTAGGACTGATTCGGAAATGAGGATTGAAATGTAGGTCAATTCTTAAAAGAAGGTGTCGGAATGTAAGGACTGACCTCGAATGTAATGAATAAGAAATGTAGGACTGATTCAGAAATGAGAACTGAAATATAGGTCAATTCTCAAAAGAAAGTGTCAGAATGTAAGGACCGACCTCAAATGTAATGAATCAGAAGTGTAGGACTAATTCACGAATGAGAATTGAAATGTAGGTCAATTCTCAAAAGAAAGTATCGGAATGTAAGGACCAACCTCAAATGTAATGAATCAGAAGTGTAGGACTGATTCGGGAATGAGAATTGAATTTTAGGTCAATTCTTAAAAGAAAGTGTTGGAATGTAAGGACCGACCTCAAATGTAATGAATCAGAAGTGTAGGACTGATTCAGGAATGAGAATTGAAATGTAAGTATCAATTCGAAGATGAGAGAATTGAAATGTATGTATCAATTCCAAAGATGAGAGAATTGAAATGTAGGTATCAATCTGAAGATGAGAGAATTGAAATGTAGGTACAATCCGAAGATGAGAGAATTGAAATGTAAGTATTAATCCAAAGATGAGAGAATTGAAATGTAGGTATCAATTCGAAGATGTGAGAATTGAAATGTAGGTATCAATTCGAAGATGGTGAGAATTGAAATGTAGTGTAGGTATCAATTCAAAGATGTGAGAATTGAAATGTAAGTATCAATTGAAAGATGTGAGAATCGTAAGTATCAATTCAAAGATGTGAGAATTGAAATGTAAGTATCAATTTAAAGATGTGAGAATCGAAATGTAAGTATTAATTCAAAGATGTGAGAATTGAAATGTAAGTATCAATTCAAAGATGTGAGAACTAAAATGTAAGTATCAATTCAAAGATGTGAGAATTGAAATGTACGTATCAATTCAAAGATGAGAGAATTGAAATGTAAGTATCATTTCAAAGATGAGAGAATTAAAATGTAAGTATGAATTCAAAGATGTGAGAATTGAAATGTAGGTATCAATTCGAAGATGTGAGAATTGAAATGTAGGTATCAATTCGAAGATGGTGAGAATTGAAATGTAGTGTAGGTATCAATTCAAAGATGTGAGAATTGAAATGTAAGTATCAATTGAAAGATGTGAGAATCGTAAGTATCAATTCAAAGATGTGAGAATTGAAATGTAAGTATCAATTCAAAGATATGAGAATCAGGATTTAGGTACAATTCGAAGATGTGAGAATTGAAATGTAAGTATCAATTTAAAGATGTGAGAATTGAAATGTAGGTATCAATTCGAAGATGTGAGAATTGAAATGTAGGTATCAATTCGAAGATGGTGAGAATTGAAATGTAGTGTAGGTATCAATTCAAAGATGTGAGAATTGAAATGTAAGTATCAATTGAAAGATGTGAGAATCTGTAAGTATCAATTCAAAGATGTGAGAATTGAAATGTAAGTATCAATTCAAAGATGAGAGAACTGAAATGTAATTATCCATTCAAAGATGTGAGAATAGAAATGTAAGTATCAATTCAAAGATGTGAGAATTGAAATTTAAGTATCAACCTCAAAAGGTGAGAATCAGAATTTAGGTACTGATTTGAAAATGAGAATTGAAATTTGCAAAGCTTATGGTGTTGAATTTCCAGAAGTGTGTCATGTGAAAAGGTTGATTTTGAAGAAGATTTGTAGAGCTTTATGGAGTTTTGTGCATAATGCAAAATTTTGCAGGGATGTGAAGAGAGTTGAGGTAGATAACGATGGTTGTGCTGCGCGCACAAAGAGTAGGAAATTCTGAAAACGAAAGTATCCACTCAGCAAATTTTCTTGTTGTTTTCATCATATTTAATTTTTTAAAAATTTGTTTTCAAAGTTTTAATTTTAATTGCTTGATTTAAAAGAAATTTGTTTTGTTATTCACTCATTTATGATTATTTTTCATTTGTGTTTTGTTCGTTGTTGAAGATTTGTTGTTTTGTTCTTTATTCATTAAAATTTTGAATCATCGCATGATTCGCAGCTTTCATCCATCGCACAAAAAGGCAATTGACAAAAAGGCACAATTTGAGAGAAATTTCCATTAATTTGCCCCAAAAAGGGATGCTATAAATCAGACATAGGCTAATGCCTAAAAAGGTACATCATGTAATCCATGCTGAAATACATTGAGAATCTTCTCATGATATGAATACATCATAGACTGAATACATCAGATACATGTCATGCTGTTAAAAGAAAGTAAGTGAACCCTCTGTGCCTAGTATATTGAGCTCCTGATCAAGCAGACCTTCTAAGTCATGCTCCAGGATAAGAGTTCCCTTCGCATGTACTTAGAGGTACAACCTTCTCATAGCTCTTAAGGAAACAACTCCTCAAATTCTGGGTCCTGCTGTAATCCATACGGTATTTTACTCTCGTCCATTCTGTAGAAGGTTACAGACACCCTACGGTGTCGTACTCCTGGAATGCAGTGCTTGGCAACGTCTGCACTGTTACTCTTGAGAACAAGTTTTGAACCAACTGGAAGAGGAATCTCCATAGCTCCTCTGAATTCACCAGGGCCGATTATATCGATTTATTTTCCAAATAGAATATTGCTTTTACTCATGAATGAGACTATGCAGAAAGGCCTCACAAAATCATGATGGTCAATGTGTGGGGGAATGCAGTCACCTTCTTCATAAATGTTGATGATACAACTGTTGGGAATGCAAGTAGCGGGTAGAATATTCCACTTGACCATTTTCTTGATCATCCATTTTATCATCGGTGGCAACAGATCCACTTGGTCATATCTGAGGATCCCAGACAGATTCCCCTCTCTATTATTCGTAAAATTGTAGCAACAGCCTCACTGGATGGTGATTCTTCCATTTCCCCGCATCCATTTCTTCAGCTCAGAATATGTTCTTTCCATGAGAAAGCCCGCTCAACCTCTATCTCTCAAATTGAAGATGCAGTCCAGAATGCTTCTTTCATCAGTTTCAGAGAAAACCCTGGTATATAGCTCTAGGCACTCCAATATATTGACGAACTTTCCCTGAACTTCTTCATAGAACTCGAATTCTCTTTTGTTTACTTTGCTTATCTTGTAGTATTCTACCATACCAGAAGTTGGCAGCTGCCGGGGGCGTTCCTTCCTCCGGGCCTCGGCGGGAACCCAAACTGGTGCTGGTCGATCCGAAATATGAGATTTAGCCTCTAGTGGGATGTATGATCCTGGGCTCCATGGTGAGCGCTGATCCATCCCCGATGGGACATATGGTTCATTTATCGTAAAGTCTGGAGTCTGAGACTTGTTGGTGCTTGAAGTGTATTCTTCTAAGGTACTGAAATACTGTAGATGAAGAATGTTACAGTCCAGGCATTCTACAAATGCGCCCGTGACTGATGTCCTGACTGGTACCTCAACGTTGCAGGTTGGGAAACCTCTGCATAAGATATCTGGGACTGGGGGCACATCTAATTCTGTCACAAATCCTGACTCTTCATCTGTAGTGGGTAGGCTGGCAAAAATTTCTCTCAGATCTAGGTCATAAATACGTTCCTCAGGAATGGGGGTAAGAAAACTGCTCACGTCTCTCTGGCGTTTGCGTTCCTGTCGCAGAAAGGCTATCTCTTTCTTTCAATTGGCATTTCTACGCTGCGTCCTACGGAGCGGAGTATTTGGTAGTTGTTCACTACATGCGGCTATTGTGTCCCTTGCTGGAGTAACTATCATGGAGGGAAGTCAGCTAGGCCCCTCCATCGAATCTTGTTCCGCTATCACGTTTTTACCTTTGCGTGACACACTGTCTTGAGTGGTCACCCTCAACAGTGAAGGCAGTCCCTCCTTTTCTTTATTGTTGACTACGTCCATTAGAGGAACCTCGTAGTCCATATCAATCTGGTTGAAATCCACGTTGAAATCTATGACACCTCCTTGCCCGTCGTAGTCCATATCAATATGGTTGAAATCCATGTCGAAATCTATGACACCTCCTTGTGGCAGAGGTTCCAGCCGTCCTGGAAGGCAAAGATCAGCCTCTGTCCTGACATTTTTCTGCAGATGATAAAAAAAAAACATCAGTGGGCTGAAGCTTGGCATGAACAAGAACAAAACAAAGTATTCGTTAAAGTAAATTTTAATTTGTTTTGATGAAAAGGATTACTCATTTTATGTGTGAGTTTTGTTTGATTTAATAGAATATTTAAATTCATAAGTAAAAAAGAGAACGTGTGAAGTTCAAAAATCTTCTCAAAATTTTCATTATATTGAGTTTAATTACAAAATTTGGACCCGATCATAGACATTTGGCTACATAGATAACCCTAAAACAATCAAATTTTCAAAGTTTCAAAGCAAGCAGAGGCAAGCGGAGGCACGCGACATCAAGCTGCATAATAGGTTTTTAGGTATTGTCCATTTATCGGTAACATGGGTCTTTCACCCCGAAAGTCCACTAACTGGTAGGCTCCTCCTGTATAGACCTTCTCAACGACAAATGGTCCCTCCCAAGTTGGCTAAAATTTTCCACCTATTTTTCGGCGAGCAAGAATAGATCTTTTGAGCACAAGTACGAGGTCAGCAATTTTAAATGTTCTTGGGTGGACCAATTTTTATGGGCTTGTACCATCTTTGCCTGGTAGAGCTCCAAATGTTGCTGTGCTTCCAATCATTTTCTGTCGAGACTTTCCAGTTCTTCAAGTTTGAGTTTTGCGCTTTCTTCCATTGTGAGTTGGTTGGCTATGGTGACTCTGATAGATGGTGTCTGGATTTCTAGTGGTAGCACGACCTGCAACGGCGACTCTGAGAGATGGTGTCTGGATCTCTAGCGGTAGCACGTCCTCGGTCCCGTATACGAGCATATAAGGTGTACACTGAGTGGGAGTCCTGAAAATCATCCAAAGGCCATAAGGCCAGTTTGTTATGCCAATCCCTTTTATTTTCATCCAGTGTTTTCTTCAAAATCTGTACCAGTGCTTGTTGAAAGCTTCAGCAATCCCTTTTATTTTCATCCAGTGTTTTCTTCAAAATCTGTACCAGTGTCTTGTTGAATGCTTCAGTCCAAGACCGTTTGTTCTGAGTGTTTTCTTCAAAATCTGTACCAGTGTCTTTTAAAAGCTTCAGTCAGACCATTTGCTCTAGCATAGTAAATTGTAGAGTATCTCCAATCTATCCCATGTCTTCTGACAAAATTGTTGATCTTTGTGCTTTTGAAAGCTGTCCCTTTGTCAGAGATTATTCTTCGCGGTACTCCAAAATGGTAGACAATTTGACCTTTAAAAAATTGAAGGACGTGCTGTGCCTTAACCTCACTAAGCGGTACTGCCTCTGCCGATTTGGAGAAGTAGTCTGTAGCGGCAAGTATAAACTTGTGTCCTTTAGAAGATGGAGGGTCTATCGGACCTATTATGTTTGTGCCGCAACACTCGAATGGCCACGAGGCAACAGTTGGGTGTAGCATATTCGGAGGCTGGTGTAAGACCACCCCATGCACTTGGCATTGGTGAGATCTTCTGACTGTATCCATGCAATCAGAGATCATTGCTGGCCAATAATATCCGAGTCTTTTGATCTTCATTTTCATTTTTGGTCATGACTGGTGAGTGCCACACAATCCAGCATTTACTTCTTTGACAATATTCTGTGCCTCGGCTCTGCTCAAATACCGTAGCCACATTTGGTCGAATGATCTTCTCTAGAGAACATTTCCCACCAGAGTGTAAGACATGACCCTTCTGGTGATATGGTGCGCCTCAGAATTGTCCTCTAGCAGCTTCCCAGTATGCAGTACCAATCTTTGTTGATGTCTGCAACTGTATTTATTATTTCTTCTTTTCCAAGTTTGTGTAGAGTTTCAAAGTCGTTTCGAGACAAAACTCATCTTCCTTGCACTGTGACTTCAATGGAATCCTCCGGGGGACACGCCATTTCCTAGCAAGTTTTGTCAGAGCGTCAGCATGGGCATTATCTCCCCAAGGAATCCAGTAAAAAGTCACCTCAGAAATCTGCTCTAGGAGCTTCATCGTGTACTGATGGTACTCTGCTAGTCTTGGTTTCAGAATTTTGTATTGTCCGACGACTTGATGGATGACAAGTTGAGAGTCACCATAAATGACAATGTTTGTTATATCCATTGAAATTGCCAGTTCCAATCTGGTGACTAGAGCTTCATATTCTGCTTCATTGTTGGTGCACGGCTCTGTCAGGTGATATGAGAAACTCAACATACCCTTATCTGCATAATAAAGATCAAACCGATCCTCGCTTTGCCTGGTATAACCGTGTCAAATCCTTTATCTTTCCTGGCTGACGAAGCACCATCAAAGTACATTTCCAAGCGTTGCGCACTAGAAAATTCCATTTGTAGTATTTGCTCGTCTAGTAACTCGTCGTTGAGAGAGGACCCAGCTGTCAGTGGGTGTGCAGCGAGAAAGTCTGCCAAAATTTGTCCCTTGATAGCACAGAGGGGCACAAAAGTTATATCAAATTGTAATAAGATCATTGACCATCTTGCTAAACGTCCGGAGAGTGTTGGTCGGGTCATCAAATATTACAACGGATTGACCTTCAAAATTAGGGTGACCTTATGAGAAAGCATGTAATGTCTAAGCTTTTGAGCAGCGAAAATTAATGCCAGACAATGCTTCTCAATAGGTGGATACCTTATCTCTGTCGGTATTAGACAACGACTCAAGTAGTAAAGCGCATTTTATTTGCCCTCCTCATTGACTTGGGCTAAGAGGGCTCAAAGAGTGTCATCTAAAGCCGCGATATAAAGTATCAACAGTTTCCCTGGGATAGGGGCTGACAAAACTAGGAGGTGTCATTAAATATTGTTTAACGTCCTCAAAGGCCCGCTGACATTTCTCTTCCAAAATAAATTTGGTGTCCTTTTTAATCAATGCCGAGAAAGGCTGACACCTACCGGAGAGATTAGAAATAAAGCGTCTTAGATATACCAACTTTCCCTGGAAGGAACGTAGTTGCTTCAAGGTTTTAGGGGGAGGCATTTCCAAGATAGCTTTAATCTTATCCGGGTCGATCTCGATTCCCCGATGACGGACAACGAATCTTAGAAATTTCCCGGAGGTGACGCCAAAGGTGCACTTTAAGGGATTCATTTTAATATCATATCATCCTAACTGTTCAAACACGATCCTCAAATCATACAAATGGTCTATTTTCTATTTACTTTTGATGAACAAATCATCCACGTAGCATTCTACTTTATCGTGAATGAGGTCTTCAAAAATCTTCGTCATTGCACGCTGATATGTTGCTCCGGCATTCTTTAGGCCGAACGACATCACTGTGTAGCAGAAGATTCCAATCAGTGTTCTGAAGGCTGTAAGCGTTGCATCCTTAGGAGCCATCTTAATTTGATTATATCCTGATGATCCATCCATGAAGGAGAAAATCTCATGTGTTGAAGCGATATCCACCATCATCTCTGGTATAGGTAGTGGAAACTCGTCTTTTGGACATGCCTTGTTCAAATCTCTGAAGTCGACACAAATGTGGATCTGTCCATTTTTCTTTTTAACCGGTACAATATTGGCCAACCACGTGGGGTACTGCTCCTCTTTAACAAAGTTGGCATCTATCAACTTCTTCACTTCGGCAATGACTTATTGTTCTATTTCAAGGCGCATTCTCCTTGGAGCTGGTTTTACTGGGGTTATATTCTTTCCACCCCAAGTTTATGGACTACAACCTCTGCTGACAGTCCTGACATTTCATCGTAGCTCCATGCAAAGCAATCTTTGAATTCTATTAATAGTTTAACCAATTCTGCAGATTCTTCGTCATCAAGTAGAGGACTTATAAGTCTTCAGTCCCGAGGTTAATCTCTTTCAATTCATCGATAGTGGATTTAATTTCTTCCTCAAACTCTGGCGGAGCATCTTCTATTGGTTGATCAGTATCAATAGTGGATTTAATTTCTTCCTCAAATTCTGGCGGAGCATCTTCTATTGGTTGATTAGTAGAGTCATCCTCCACATCGAGGCAATCCTCTTCTGACTCACTAGTAACAACCATGCAAAATTCAAAATCATCAACTGGTCAAACTGTACCAAATCCGAGACCTTCTTTTGAATTGGGAGTTCAACCTTTAGCATTCCATAGTTTTTTAAAGAGTTGAAATTTATCTTTTGGCATTTGTTTTGTTAAGTGTCTCTGTTGAATTAACTTTTGAACACAAGGCAAGAAGTAACCAAAAGGCAATTCCATTAATTCATTAGAACCAACATCTAAATTTACATGTTTTTCAAGCTCAGTAGAGGTAGAAGCATAGTAAATTTTGATCAGCTTTGAGCCAACACTACAAAATTCCTTGACCTTTAAACTCTCAAATTTTTGAGGGAGAATCGGAGTCAAGGTCATAGTTTTCACATAGTGATTTATCTGATCTTCATTATTTCATATTCATTCCTCTTTGTATTTTCTAGGGATCTCTCGTGGTTTATCCGATCATACATTGTTTTATATTCATTCTTCTCTATATCTTCTAGGGATATCTCATACTGAGGTCTTCTGCTTTGTCATCATTATTTCATCTTCAGAACTGTCTTCATCACCAATGTTGATAGTTGACCTAGTCCGTTTAATAATTAAATTGATCTTTCCTTGTTTGCGTCCTCGGCCTCGACCTCGGATGCGTGAACTAGAAGAAACTCCACCAACTCGTTGTAGGGGAGTGGTAGAAGGTTGTTGAAGCGGAGTTGTATGGCCTCCTTTTTGTGATTCTCTTGAATCTTCATCTTTGTTTGTGATAACTTCACAAGAGAAGGCAGTCATCTTTGGGGGCGCGTAGTAGGCAGTATCTTCATGGATACCAACTTCATGTACTGAAAATTGTTGTAGATCTCCCTTGATGTAATTTTCTTGACCATCTTTGCGGTATTTGATGCACTAGTGTAGAGATGATGGAACCATATTGTGCTCATGAATCCATGGTCGACCCTATAGAGCGTTAAAAGAGGTCTCGGCATCGATGATATGAAATTTAACGGTTGTTACTAGTTCTCCAACCTTCATAAGTAATGTAATTGATCCAAGGGCTCTTTCTCCCTTTTGGTTGAATCCTCTTAACATCATCTTATCGTGGATGAGCTCCTGAATGTCGAAGTCCAAATATGCTAACGTCCATAGGCTCATCAAGTTAGGAGATGCCCCAGGATCCACTAAAACTCTGGATAACACAAAGCTGCTGATGTTGACGGAGATGTAGAGCGGGCGGTTGTGGTCGGCGTACTNATTTGGCATCCTTTTTAATTAATGCCGAGAAAGGCTGACACCTACTTGAGAGATTAGAAATAAAGTGTCTCACATATGCCAACTTTCCCTGAAAGGAACGTAACTACTTCAAGGTTTTAGGGGGAGACATTTCTAAGATAACTTTAACCTTATCCGGGTCGATTTAGATTCCCCGATGATGGACAGCGAATACTAGAAATTTTTCGGAGGTGACGCCAAAGGCCCACTTTAGGGGATTCATTTTAAGGTTATATCGTCGTAATCGTTCAAAAACAATCCTCAAATCGTACAAATGGTCTATTTTTCGTTTACTTTTGATGACCAGATCATCCACCTAGCATTCTACTTGATTGTGAATGAGGTCGCCAAAAATCTTCGTCATTGCATGCTGATATGTCGCTCCGGCGTTCTTTAGGCCTAATGACATCACTTTGCAGCAGAAGATTCCAATCGGTGTTCTGAAAGCTGTAAGCGCTGCATCTTCGGGAACCATCTTGATTTGGTTATACCCCGACGTTCTGTCCATGAAGGAGAAAATCTCATGTGTTGAAGTGGTATCCACCATCAACTCTGGTATAGGTAGTGGAAACTAATCTTTTGGACATGCCTTGTTCAAATCTCTGAAGTCGACACAAACGCGGATCTGTCTATTTTTCTTTTTAACCGGCACAATATTGGCTAACCACGTGAGGTACTATTTTTCTTTAATGAAGTTGGCGTCTATCAATTTCTTCACCTCGGCGATGACTTGGTGTTCTATCTCGAGGCGCTTTCTCCTTGGAGCTTGCTTTACTGGGGTTACATTCTTGTTCACCCCGAGTTTATGGACGACAACCTCTGCTGACAGTCCTGGTATTTTGTTGTAGCTCCATGCGAAGCAATCTTTGAATTCTGCTAATAGTTTGACCAGTTCTGCAGATTCTTCATCATTAAGTAGAGAACTTATAAATGTAGGTCGGGGTCGTTCTTCAGTCCCGAGGTTAATCTCTTTCAATTCATCCTCTTCAGTCCCGAGGTTAATCTCTTTCAATTCATCGATAGTGGATTTAATTTCTTCCTCAAACTCTGGCGGAGCATCTTCTATTGGTTGATCAGTATCAATAGTGGATTTAATTTCTTCCTCAAATTCGTCAGTTCCGAGGTTAATCTCTTTCAATTCATTGATAGTAGATTTAATTTCCTCCTCAAATTTTGGGGCGGAGCATCTTCTATTGGTTCATCAGTAGAGTCATCCTCTATATCGAGAAAATACTCTTTTGACTCACTAGTAACAACCATGCAAAATTCAGAATCATCGACTATCTCTTTCAATTCATCGATAGTGGATTTAATTTCTTCCTCAAATTCTGGCGGAGCATCTCCTGTTGGTTGATCAGTAGAGTCATCATCTATAAAGCTTTTGAGTGGTGGAGCATCTCCTATTGGTTGATCAGACAATCTTTTTCTGACTCAGTAGTAACAACCATGCAAAATTCAGAATCATCGACTGGTCCAACTGTACTAAATTGAGACCTTCTTTTGAATTGGGAGTTCGTCTTTTAGTATTCCACAATTTTTCAAAAAGTTGAAATTTATTTTTTGGCATTTGTTTTGGTAAATGTCCATGTTGAATTAACTATCCATAATTTTTTAAGAAGTTGAAATTTATCTTTTGGCATTTGTTTTGGTAAGTGTCCTTGTTAAATTAACTTCTGAACACAAGGTGTTTTGGTAAGTGTCCCTGTTGAATTAACTTTTGAACACAAGGCGAGAAGTAACCAAAAGATAGTTGTTTTGGTAAGTGTCCCTGTTGAATTAACTTTTGAACACAAGGCGAGAAGTAAACAAAAGGCATTTCCATTAATTCATTAGAATCAACATCCAAATTTACATGTTTTTCAAGCTCAGTAGAGGTAGAAGCAAGGTAAAATTTAATCGGCTTTGAACCAACACTACGGACTTCCTTGACCTCTAAACTCTCAACCTTTTAAGGGAGAAATGGAGTGAGGGTCATAGTATCCACATAGTGGTTTATCCGATCATACATTGTTTCATATTAATTCCTCTCTATATCTTCTAGGGATATCTCGTACTGAGGCTTCTTCTATTTTGTCATTATTACTTCATCTTCAGAATTGTATTCATCACCAATATTGATAGTTGGCCTAGTCCGTTCAAAAATTAAATTGATCTTTCCTCGTCCGCGTCCCCGGCCTCGACCTCGGGTGCGTGAACTAGAAGAACCTCCACCAACTTGATGTAGGGGAGTGGTAGAAGGTTGTTGAAGCGGAGTTGTATGGCTTTCCTTTTGTTATTCTCCTGAATCTTTATCTTTGTTTGTCAAAATTTCGCGCGAGAAGACAGTCTTCTTTGGAGGCGCGTAGTAGGCGGCATCTTCATGGATACCAACTTTATGCATNAATCTCTGGAGAAGCCAATCTTGGTGCTTGTGATTTCCCTTGAATGGTGGCCATGGCGGTCATAGCTGCAGTCATCTCTTCTATTCTTTTCTCCAGTAGAACAACTTGCTCATCCCTTAGGAGGATAACCCTACGTAGCTCATCTATGGCATTCTCCTCGGTGTGAGATTGAGCCTCGCGCACAGATGTGGTAGCTTTGGTTTTGATCACATGGACATCCATGAAATCCTCCTCCATGTAATCACTGTAATCAAAATCTTCATTGTCACTATTGAAGGAAACTCCATGCTCTCGAGCTAACTCAGAAATCTCGATCCTGAGTTTCTCAACTTTTTCCTTAATTATTAATTCCAGATTTCTTTAAGATCTGGAGGACCTTGATGGACATCCTCTATTTGTTCCTCCATCTCGCTAGCTATTGCCACGACGATGTCAGATATTTCAGGCACTGGTTTTACTTCCTGTCTTGCAGACTCATTGAACTGTATCGGTGCAGCGACCTTGGGTACCCATACCCTCTTCTTTTTTGACGTTGATGTCTTAGGACGGGACGTATTAGTAGAGACATCGGTATGTCGAGGGAAGGTATGCTCCCCGTGGTGTAAACCAGCTACAGTGTCAGGTAACCGTCTTGTCTTTCTTTTTGTGATTGCAGGAATGACGGGTAAGCTCCTCGGACCCAGTCTTGACTTAATCGGTCGGTGACCTGCGGTCCTGGTGGTGGTATGGTTGGTGGTGACTATAGCAGTATCAACTCGGTTTCCCAAATGGAGCCAGACGGGAACACAGGTAGGTGACTTTACAGTCGACTTATGAGATTTTCTAGCGGACTTAACATCCTTAGAAATTTCATTTTTCATATGAGAGGAAATTGTATGCCCCGCTCATTTAAGTAATTCACTAACAGAACATCCTTGTTTAGTAACAAGCCTTCTGAAGACTGCACTAACTCGGGTGATGGGGATGAATTTCTTTCCCTCCTCATTGTGTCCATGGAGTGATGGTAATGCGACAGCAATCTTCCGTATACTCTCATATCCATCAGTATCTGTCAGAGGATGGAATCTACTCCCTCGTAGGAGTGGATAAACTTCCGGTAGTATCTCTTCAACTTGATGAGGCTCCCCCTCAATGGGTGTGCTCTCAGGAGTCTGGGCTTTGATGGCCCTCTGAACTCTTCTATTGCGGTTCCTCCTTTGAGTTCGGGTCAGTGGTACAGTCTTTGAGCTCGACCCAATTTCAAACACGGGTGGTGGGAAACTTAATCCCTCAATCGGATCTTCAACGACCATCACTTCTTTCCCCTTAGTAGCAGCAGGGATAGCAGGCTTGACGGGTGCCGCGACGGCAGTAGCTTTAGCCTTCTTGCAGGCAGGGAAGTCCTGAAGATAGTTCAAACTGAATTCTGCAGACGGCTCTTGCATTTCTGGAGCAGCGATCTTCATTACCACGAATGGGGCTTTTCCGAGGATGACCTCGAGGTCTTCAAATTCAACTCTAAACTTGATGGTGGGAGCAACGTTACGGGCGCTGCGGTCCGTTGGCAGATTGCAAGAAAAAGTCAGCGTTATGTAGGCCATTACAGCGGGCTCTAAAACAGAAAGTGTTAGGGTTAGCTATATGGCCAAAAACCTCGTAATCTTTAATGCAAGCACTGGAATAGAGGTTGGTCTGTAGACCGGGCGGGTCTTAATTTATGGATATTTTTAACATCTTTGTTCAAAAAGGTGTAAAATTTAATTGATATTTCAAAGTGCATGTAGCACAACACGATCTGGTTTAATTTGCAAAGTAGCAAATTAAATTTGGAAGGGAGATGTGAAAAATTTTAGGACCCAGTGCGGGACCGTATTAGTGGCAGAAAATGCCTAGGTGGAATTAGTCCACCGACACACCTATTTGGGGCCAACCCCACATGAAAATTTAAAGAGTCCTTAATGGCCTTCTGAACCCCTCTGTTCAAAGATGGTTGAAAAGCTAATCCTGAAGTGCAAGGAGTTAGCTGTACTTTCTGAAGATAGAAATGGGTAAAGTATGCCAACGGAAGAAAGGTAATCTAATCCAAGAGGGACATGGACATATTACCGATGTGTGAAGATAATATTTCTTAATTTGAATGGAGAGAAAAGCTTGTCCCCAGCGGAGTCGCGAGAAGCTGTCGGCATTATTTCAGTGTTGGAGGGGAGTTGCCTGTAAGAAGCTGTCGGTCATCGGAATTGAAATCCCGTCGCCTGCTTCGGAAGGACGTTGAAGTATAAAATCAAACTGACCCCATATTTTTCATAGTTTAAAATGAAAGAGAACTGTATCTCAAATTCTGTATCTATCCCGAAGGATAAACACAAGACTTGAGGGTGAGGCTTGATCAAATAAACTAAGGAAAGTATGACGTCCACTTGGTCTGCGAAACCTTTGTATTTGCCGATAAGTTCCCCTATTTAATATAAAGGATTAAATAGGGTTTATATTAAGCTGGGTTCGGACATGCTTCCTATAAGGGCAAGCAACTATAGTTAATTACATCTTAAATGACCAAAGCCATCTAAGAAGACTCTCGATAAAAATCAAGAAATGTTATCTTCAAGGAATTTCAAACGGTAGGACTCTTTAACGAAATCGGACGTAGAGGTGTGAAAGGGGATTGGTTCAAATTTGGAACATTTTGTTGTAGAATTCAAAGGAGGAGAATTAGGGGATGTCATGGATCTAGAGGAGAACCTCAGTGACTTCCCAAGCTATCATAATGTTTGGCTTCAGTTTTGAGGAGAAATATTTGGGTGTTTCATCCTTCCAAATTTATTATTTAGGGCTTACATTCTTGTGAAATGATCAAACAAATAGCCTGGAAGATGTGAGGATTTAGGTCGTGACAAACGACAACCTCAGAATCCTAAGACGAGTTAGGGCTTATATTGTATAGCAAGACTATGCAAAGGCCTAAAGATAAGGTGAGGATTTAAGTTGCATAAGCAAGCAACCTTGAAGTCCTATGGCTTTGTTGTTTAATTATAAGGAAGGAAGATTGGTTTAGCTGGGGAAGACAGGTTTTGCTGTTGAAGATGGCGGTGCTGCCCCCCATGCTAGCTCCAAGCTCCTTGCCGTGACAAGTTTGAGTTATCTAGTGTGCCAAGTTAGAATGTCAAATAAGTTGGCCCTATGATTGAAGTTCTTTAAATTTTATGAGGGCATATTAAAGTTGATTAGAGCGACACCGGTTAGGATCCTACGGTTCCCTCGTTCCGGCATCATTATTTTCTATTGGATTCACTTAGTCCAAATGAACTTTACTAAACCCAACTTAAAGAGTTCCATAATTTCATTTAAACCATGGGAAGCCTCGTTAGCAACCATAGGTTACCTCCTCTGAGGGATTCCTGATCATCCGACAGAGACATCTTAATTTAGTTGAAGTTGTGGTTTTGTGTGATGTTTGTAATTAAATTTTGAGTTGTTTTATATTTTGAATGTTGTGGCGGTGAATTTTATCTTGGTTGATTTTA
>JXCR01009044.1:44839-103645 GCA_002079205.1 Phalaenopsis hybrid cultivar | reverse complement strand
GAAAAAGTCTAAGCCTAACAACATCATTAGACACTCTGTCTTATTTAAATGTAGCACAAATTGCAAGAAAACTAGCAAGATGTAAGTTAGGTTCTTCACTAGGTGATCCTCCAAATAGATTATTTTGTACCATTTGGATAATAGCAGGTTTAAGCTTAAATGAATTAGCAGCAACATCAGGATTTTGAATAGTCAAGTGAAGTTCATCTGCTGTCGGATTTGCATAATCTTTTAAAGGTCTTTGTCAATTTTCACTTACTGGATTATCTAAGTTATTCACCATTTCTTGTAAATTTTTTATTTCTCTTTGTTTTTTTGGAATTTTTCTAATTATGCGTTCTAATTCTGAATCGTAAGGTACTAAACCTTCAGATCCAATATTTCGCATAAACAAATAAAGCAAACAAAGTAAAACACTCTAATAAAAAATATTTCTTTTTAGATTTTTTTTATTTTTAATAATAATAAATTTTTTATGGTATATATATTATCTCTAAATTTCCTAATTTATCAAAACTATTTAATTCAACCGTTACCTTCCCCGACAACGACACCAAAAACTTGATCCAACTTTTTTGTTGCGATAGATTGTGTAAAATTTAATTAAATATATCAATTAATATTCAGACTTTATGCAAGTATACGTATCATTATCAATTAATAATGAACTTTCTATTTAAGCTCAAAGTATCAATCCTACAAGAAATGTTTAAATAGGAAATCACAAATTTATTAGGAAATTCACAAAAAGTCAATTGAAATCACTATCAATAATTCTTAGTTAAAATCATTATTAATTCAGCAAGTAGCGCTTGATATTGTCGAAAGCATGCTGACATGCCTCATCCCAGTGAAAGAGACCATCTTTCTTAGTCAACACAGAAAGGGGTTGACATCGACCATAAAGGTTTGAAACGAACCTCAAAATATAGGCGAGCTTCTCTTGTAGGGAACGTAACTACATCAAACTTTTAGGACGTTCCATCTCAATAATGGATTTAACTTTAATAGGATTGATTTCAATGCCTCTATGACAGAAAATGAAACCTAAAAATTTCCTAGAAGATATGCCAAAGGCGCATTTCAGCGGGTTCATCTTCAAGTCATATTTCCTTAGGCGTTCAAAGATGATCCTCAGGTTTGAAAAATGAACATCTTCAGAAAGACTCTTAACCACTACATCGTCGATGTAACACTCGACTTGATGATGTAGTAAATCAACAAAGATGTGTGTCATAGTGTGCTGATAAGTTTCCTCGGCGTTCTTTAATCCGAAGGGCATGACCTTATAGCAAAATATGTCGATCGGAGTACGAAATGCCGTGTGTTGCTCCTCATATGAGGCCATCCAAATTTGATTATAACAGGACAAACCATCCATGAAGGAAAACATTGCATGAGAGGAAACAACATCTATAATGAGCTCTGAAATCGGCAAGGGAAAATCATCTTTCGGGCAAGCCTTATTCAAGTCTCGAAAGTCGATGTAAACTCAGATCTGTCTGTTGTTCTTTTGAACGGGTACAATATTTGCAAGCCATGTAGGGTAAAGAACCTCTCTAATAAATCTGGCATCAATGAGCTTTTTGGTCTCTTCAATGACCTTTTGCTCTATCTCGGGGCACATCCTTTTAGGTGTTTGCTTCACAGGAACAACACTCGGATCGAAAGCCAAATGATGTATGGCCACATCTGGGGCTAGTCTGGGCATCTCGGCATAGCTCCAGACAAGTTAATCGCGAAACTCTTTTAGTATTTCTATAATCTTAGCAGTCATAGAATCAGATAGGAGTTTGCTAATATAAGTCGGATGAGGATCGTCAACCATACCAAGGTTGACCTCAACCAACTCATCAATTGTCAAAGAGACGCCATCCTCGAGCTCGGGAGGGGCATCTTTAACTTCAATCTCCTCACTAGCAGAGGTGAGGGTCTCAATGCCTTCTTGTATAGAAATCATTCTGCATGAGGCTTTATGGAGTCCGGCCTCGTTAGGTTTCTTAACATAGCCTAATCCAGACCTCTCCCCTAGGGGTTTAAATTGCCACATGGCTTTACATAATTTGGCTTGGAGAATATACCATCTCATGGGCAACAAACCAACATCAACCATTTTATAAATGAGAGGAGAGTAGTAATAAGAAAGAGAAATATCCTCTACTTCTTCATTCTCATCGTTTAAAAGCATTACATTAGTGTTCAGTACATGAGGAATAGTTTTATAAAACAAAATGCCTTTCTCTTTAGACTCGAGCTTAGGAGGTACATAAAAGGTTTTCAACAGTAGAGGCATGTGTAATCGTTAGCTCCTTGTGATGACCTCGTGGCATGGGGTAGATGGTTAACACCTCATTCAACAAAGAGAGTCTAGTCAAACGAGGTACCATGCCCTTTGAGGGTAGCGAAAGTATCTTCTCTCCAACGTCATCTCGACTCAAACTGCTCATTGGTAGTGCCTCATCTGGATCAGATTCGAAATCTGATGCAGCTTCAATTTTCATCTTACATGCAGGCAAGATAGGGAGCTCAAGCTCACGCTTTGAAGTCAAAGAGGCACGACACCTTTCCTCTTGCTCCTTTACCTCTTTACCTTTAATAATGAGAGAACTAGGAAGGGGAGGGGACCGTGGACAACCCGACAAAATCGAGGCTGGGATAGATGTTTTAGGTGGTACATAATACTTTGCATCGTCGTAGACTCCCACCTCATTAATGGAGAATGTATGAACATCTCCAATGATAGAAAACTCTTCCCGTCCACACATGTACTTGATGCATTGGTGGAGGATGGATGGTACCATCCCATACTCATGGATCCATGGGCGTCCAAGCAATGCTCTGTAAGATGTGTTTCCATCAATCACATGGAATTTGGCTTCACTCTTGAAGTCTCCAAATTGAAGAGGTAGAGTGATGGAGCCAATAGTTTTCTAACCCTTTTTGTTGAAGCCATTAAGTATAATCTCCTTGTGATCAAGGACAACAACTTAAGAGTCCAGACGCTAATAATATTCGTCAAAACACCGAGATCTATTAAGATACGAATTAAATGAGTTCTGTAGATTCCAGTCATCACATACAGGGGACGGTTATGGTGTGTGGTTCCTAAAAGAAAGTCCTCAGTGAAGGTAACATCAACCACATCTATGCCGCCTCCTTCATCTTCTCCTTCGCATAATGTGCATAGAAGACCTCGAGCTCATGTAGAGCTTTAATCAAAGTCTCTCTCAGCTCGCGAGAAAGAAGAAATGCATCATAGATGCTCAAAGAGGCTGGCTACCTCTTGAGGTGTGCCAACACATTATAGTCTACAATTTTAGGATGTTTTGTAAAGCCTTCATTTGGGGCTTTAGATGGTCATCTACCTCTTAAGTGATGATACCCTTCCCTTTATCCTTAGAATTGGGTAAAGATACTCTAGGAGAGAGAATTTTATAGCTTTTAAAGTAGATTTCCTAAACCTTCTCACTACAGGACATAATGGGTTTGACTTCAGCGGAAAATTCAGAAGAAGATTCGTCAAAGAAGCCCTCATTAACCAAGGCCTCACCTGCATCGGAAGATGTATCGCTCAAATCATTGTAAATGCAATATGACCTTAGACTTTCTCTATTCAAGATACTGGGGTCTTCCTTTCCGAGGAGGTGGGCAACTTTACTCGGCAGACATGACGGGCTTTTTCAACTTCCCATTGAATGTTGTAAGAGCGATGCTCTCTTCCTTTTTCCTTGGAAGACCCACAAAAGGCTTTTTGCCCATAGCCTTTTCATTATCTTTGAAGGTCAAGGCTTCTGTGGGGTCCTGTAAATTAGCCACTTTTTCAATCAAATTTTCAAATATATTGATCGTACTTATCTTTAGCAAGACGGAAATAAGGCCTGTTATTCTGCCCATGAGGAATGCAACCTCATGTTGTTCTTACAACTGGGGTCCGCACTGCAAACTCAAGTTGTGCCAACGAATGGTGAACTCCAATAAAGACTCGACAAGACCCTATTGATCCAACAACAAATCATTCGAAGTGACTCGGCGATGCGCTCCTTCAAAGCGTTTTACAAATGCATCTTCTAGTTCAGTGAAGGTCTTGAATGTGTCATTAGGTAAATCTGCATACCATTCAAAAGCAAACTCTGCCAAACTGGTGACAAAGAGTTGAAGTAAGGGGCGTCATTGTTTCCAACGTTGCAAAAAAGTGCTCTAAATTGGGCTATATGTTGGCGAGGATTGCCAAAGCCCTTAAACCTTTTGAAATGAGGGGGAATAAACCCCGGAGGGTACGAAAAATATTTATATGCCTCTGGATAAGGTCTTCCCTTTTGTACAACAGTCTTACCTCACTGAGCTACCAATACAACCTTGACCTTGGCATCAACCAAGGACTATAAGTGTGAATCAGAGGAGATATGCTCATGTTGGGCAACATCAAAAGAAGCGGCATGAACATGTCAAGAAGGCGCCAGAGGCACCGAAGGAGCAGCGGGGCGTGCCTCGCCTGGAGTGGGGAGGGAAACACCATCAGATTCCACCCTTTCATTCTGCAATGCCACTATTTGGGCAACAAGAAGTGAGAGCTGGGCTTGCAAGTGAGCGATCAACTCATCTTTGCTCTGATCTTCTCGATCAATCGTGGGGCTACTGTGAGCTTCAATAGCCTCTTGTTTGTCATCCTCGATGGGATCAGGGGTATGACCCTCAATATTAGAGCTCTAGGCTTGAGTGGTCACAGTCATGACCTGGCCAATGACCATCTCAAAGTCATGGAATTCCTCACCAAGGAGGTCATCCTCATCAAGGAAACCCTCTGAAATATCTGAAAAATTCCTAGATGGGTCGTTTGGGGTAAGAAGATAAATAGCCCTTAGGATCGATATCAGGAAACATTTAGGGATCAACAGGTAATGGCTCCAGGGTATGATCTACTGGAAGAACGATTCCCTCATGGATTGACTCAATAGCCTCCAAATTGGAGCTATAGCGTCAACAAGAAAGTAGGTGGGAGACTTTCAGACCCAATGCCTCCAAGGTGGTTTGGGACGATATCCCTTTCGTAAATACTTATTTTAATACAAGTAGTGGGAATCAACTTGGGGACGTGCCCCAGAACTCTCACCATCTATAACAGAGATGCTTACATTATTTCTAGTCAAAGAAGAAGAAGCAGTCATATTTTTTCTTTATTAATTTTCACGATTACATCAAGTGCGGACTGTGCCTGCAGGTACTAATTCTGGTGCATTGGGATTGAGAACCATGTTGGGGTTCCTAACAACACCCCGGTGGCCCTAACCCCATGTGCAACGGAAGGAGACCCCACTCTGTAAATAGTAGAGTAACGGGCTGAAGCCCACGTCCTACTACGACGACTTTGAGGGTGAGGGAATTGAAGGAGTTCTCTCACGACCCGCTCAGATGTCTCAGAAATCTGGGTGAGGAGCTCCCTCTCAGAAATGGTCCCTTTTCCACTTAAAGAGGAGACGGTCCTCATAATTTTCTTAAACAACAAGCTTGTGGTAGCTTTTGCAATATGAACAGCAGGCCTGCACCACCACGAGGAGGATAAGCTTTCCTGGCGATCCTAGCAGGAACATAGTCTTAAAAACTAGAGAGCACAGAAAAGGGGTTCCGATTCATGGGAGTCAAGGACTCTTAATGAATTGGAATTGAGACAGTAGAAGTAACAACCTGCTGCTGGGACCTAAGCAACTTGTTCCGGTTTCTTCGGGCCTTCCTACCTAACTTGGGAGCGGAATCAACCTTGGAGGGAACCGGGACCACAGGGTCTGAGATTGTAATGGAAACACTAGGAGTAACGGCCTATTGTTTGGCCCTAAGCAACCTGTTTTGGTTTCTCTTAGCCTTTCTGCCCAACTTAGGAGCAGAATTAACCTCAGAGGGAACCGAGACCATAGGGTCCGAGATCGTAGCAGGGGAAACAACCGTAGTAGCGGTGCTGTCATAAGACTGACCTGTCAAAGGCAGGGACATCTGTGAAAACAAGGAGGGATGACTCCACAACCTGGAAAAGACTGAAGTATGCTATGGCACATCACCATCGAGTGCATGCCTCTTCTTTGAGGAAGGGGCAGGCTCGACGTGAGCTACCTCAGCAAGAGTAGTTCTATGTGCTTGACTCCCTTTTTTAGGGGGAGCATAGAGCAACAACCTCAGAAGGCGTAGGATTACCCAAGGTAATCTAGACAGGGTGCTCAAATGAACCAAAGGTTATAGTACCCTTGGGAGCACAAAAAAATACTAGGGAAAAAGGAGACAGAGTTCCCCCTAGTAGTAGCGATCGTCACAACTCTCTCGCTTGCCATGTCTTTCAAGCAAAGAGAGACACGATCAACAAAAATAAAGGTTGAGAAAAAAATAAATAATAATAATAATAACAGTACAACAGCACAGACATGTGCGAACATGCAATGACTCATCTTGCTGAGGGTGAGAAGGTGGGAAAGAATACATCAAGTTGCTACCCTAGTAACTAATGTATAGACTGAAACCAAGGTTTGATTACAAGCTCAATTAATGACTTGAGCAAAGAATCCAGGTCACAATAATATGATCGAAACTCCTACACATAGAGAGAGACTACAACCCCAAAATAAAAGCGAAACTCCTAGCATGGAGAGAGAAAGACTCCTCCCCAACGAAGTCGCAAGATTGTTTTTCTCAGTTTGTTTTAAATCTCGGAGTCACCAGCTTACCTTTTGGTATGTCGTTGTATAATTTCCCTATTCAAGTAAATCTCCTTCCCGAACCAAATGAAAGACTCAAAGAGGAGAGGAATCGAATAGCGAACTAACATATGACAACAAATAGGCAAACAAATCAAAAAAAAAAAGAAAAGAGACAGAAGGCTTATGTAGGGATAATTCTCGTGTGATGGGTCGAGAGTATACGTCCAAAAAAAATCAGATCGGAGTACCTCAAAAACAACATCCACAAACAAAATCTCTATATAAACCACCCGTAACCAGAGAACCAAAAAGAAGATTTTTTGTTATAGGGTCAAAAGTCTCCCAGAGGAACGTATTCCTACTGGTTAATTACATCTCGGGGGATACCCAAGAAGGCTCTCGATGGAAGGAGTTTTTCTTTATCATCATGAACCTGGGGTGTAGGTTATCAAAAGGTGATTATTTCATATTGAGTTGTCTTGACGCTTTGAAGCTTACACTGCACCATCAGGCAGGGAGTGAATCTCCCATATCCAAATGGGTAGCGGCTCCTCAACTCATGAATCTTACGAAATAATCATAAATCACTTGTTGGTTATTTCCGGATCGCAAGGGCAGAAGACAAATAGTTGTATCCCAAACAGGCAGTAACTTATCGACATCAGGCCATCAAAGTGACACCAACGAAGTCAAAGGAGTAGAAGTGGCTCAATAGGGGTAGTCAAAAGGTTGGGAAGAGTAATCCTAGGAGGTAGAGGTAGCCAGGTCAGGGTACCACAGACCCATGATCTCAAAACACTAAGGCCCTAAGTCTGCGTGGTCATGAAGGCAGTCGACTCAATACAACCTAAGATCCCTAGTCAGCAATCCGTGAATTGCATCATCCAAAGGAATCTCGGTAGCCTTAAGGTCAATGGAACAAAACATTATCCTATAATTAAAGGCTGAAGCTCCAAGAGGTGGGACTTATACCTGCTGAAGTTGCGAGGATGCCTCAAGAAGGAAGAGAAAATGGAGGTTCATCTACAAAGCTATAAACACTCCAACAAAAGGACTTACAGCTCATCTAGGTCGGGGAGCCTTCTTACACCATAGGTGCACTATACAACCACCTATATGAAGGTATGTTGGGTCAGTTAGGTTGGAAAAGTACGAGAAATCCTCCTCGGGACATGCAAACATGAATGATGTTATCTAGAGCGATCCTAAGTACTGTGGAGGCCCTATTAACATATGCAAGAAAGTAAATGTTGCAATTTTTTTAAATCTTGAATATTTTAATCCTAAATTTTAATTATCTTAAATATTTTATTTAGGAGTTTTGCATAAAATTATGAATTTAAGCCCTAAAGAGCCTATATTATATTGTAAGATCCCAGATAAAACATAGAAAGAAAATAAGAAAAAAAATACATGCAAGTACAAGCATGCAACATGATACAAAAAAAAAGGAAAGCAAAACAAGTCAAATCAAAATAATAAACAGGCCGATGTCGTTGGTCGACAACATATCCTAGAAAAGAAAAAGGAACTCGGACTTTGCATATACATGCCCGATCCTAATCTACACATCAATATAAAATGCAGAATTAAGATACGGGGCACGAGCATCTGCTCCTGGTCCCCTCCACGTGTTTTCCACGCTAACATCTTAAAACCCGTGCTTGTATCGTATTTCTGCTACAGAACTCTTCTAGTCTCTAAAAATACATAGAGAAAGGAAAAATACTCAATCCTGCATGAAAACAAACGTCAGTGGAAAAGCTCACATGAAAATAACGTATCATGAGACATGCCTTAAAAGTTGGGGAGCTAAAGCACCTGCAAGAAAAAGGGTAAGAAATCATTACTTGCTCCCCCCCATAGTGGTACATGTATGTGTATATAAAAATAGGCATGGCTCCCTGCGGAAGAATGCCATAACACACTACCATACATATGCAGCATGCAGTTACACCATAAAGCACAATGCAAAAGAAAGATGTCTAGCTAGGGCAACCAATCCAGCAAAGAACAATAGCCAGACATCAAAAAGACTACCTAGCACCCTAAATCCTACCCTAGCACACCATCTAACGAAAAGTGCATCAACCTAGTATCTAAGTGAGGGGTAAGTCTGGTTATGGTATGACTTTGACGGGGTCACTTTACTGGCCCCATCCCAAGGATTCAAAGAATCTAAAGAATGTCACAAAAGGGGATGACACCAGTTAGATTTATTGGATTCTTAGCACAGTCATACTCATGTCAGTCCCGATGACTTAACTCACATTGCTCATTGGGATTGACCCAACAAACAATGCTCGTTAAAGCATCGCGACCAACACAGGAGTCACTCTCCTAATAGGTCTGGCTCGTTATCCATACAAACATGCAAATGCAAATGTAGATGATTAATCAAAACACAAGTGATGCGTATACCATGGGGTAGAGATTCAAATAAAAGTGGGCATACTGTAGTGACAGTGGCCCTAAGAGGTATGCTGAAGAGGCAGCGACCCAAAAAAATGAGCATGTCGTAGTGGAAGCGGCCCTAGGAGGTACGTTGATAGGTCAATGACCTGACGGAATGGGCATGCCTTAGCTACAGGGGCCCAAAAAAGATGTACATGCCGTGATGGCAGCGGTCCCAGAAGGTATGCCGATAGAGTAGTAACCTATAAAGAGTAGGCATGCTATGACAGCAAGGGCCCTAGAAAGATGGGCATGTTATAGTGGTAGTGGCCCCAGAAAATGTGCAAGTCAGACATACGATCATACTCATGCAGAAATACATATGCAAGATGGGATGCAATAATGTATTCATGCATATGCGCTACAATATGTAAAAATACAAACACACATGCAAGACAATATGGTGGTGCAAGTAGTTGGTCGACTTGGTCAAGAAATCTGGTCGAACTAAAGTGTCACATCAACCGGCTCAAGGAAGCCGATTGAAATGAAGTGAAATGCTCACCTGGCCGGGGCGGCCTATCGAAGTAAAGTGAAATGCTTGTTGGACCGGGATGACCGATCAGAGCAAAATGAAATGCTCGTCAGGCTGGGGCGGTTAGACAGAGTGAAGTGAAGTGCTCGCCGGGTCGGGGCGGATGATCGAAGTGAAGTGAAATGCCCGTAGGATCGGGGTGGCCGGAGGAGGTGAAGTGACATGCTCGTCAGACCGGGGTGGCTGGAGGAGGTGAAAAGACATGTTCGTTAGGCCGGGACAGCCGGACGAGGTGAAGTGACATGTTATGTAATTTGTAAAATGCAACATGCAAATATATACATGTAACAGGGAGCCATTCCCATACTAACGACCTCATCGTGGAACCTAAGATCGATATATAAAAAGATGGAGATTGCTGCCTTTGCTTTTACGAGGCAAGTGGGGAACTTCTCCCTGGATCTCCAAAGGGGGAAGTTCCCATCTCGTCAAGAAACAGGCTAGCGACAATGCTCTTTCAGATTTCAAAACGCCTCCGAGCTTTGCAAAATAAGCTAATGACTCGCATTTTCACATTTTGGAAAGACATACTTTTTTATCTTTCTAAAATATCGGGACAACCAAAGCAAAGGGAAGCAAAGGGAGCTACAAACTCTAAGATTTTTGTGTTAGGGCTAACAATCAATTAAGATTCACTCAGCTATCGTAGGAAAATTAGTTACGCGAGCGGATCCTATCCTACAGGTCACCTCTAGGAAAATAATAGATCCATCACATAGGCGCGCCGCCACACTGACTTACGACGGCGCACACACCCCGTATGGGCGATCGAACCCACACGACTATCACATCTACAACCTAAGGTCGTCTAGGAAGTAAAATGCAAGGAGGAAGAAAGGTTATACCTTTGCTTAGTTTGCACAAAGCCTAGAGAAGTCTGGTAGGGGCTTGTACTTAAAAATGGGAGTTCTTCGTACCCTCCTGAAAGATGTTGACGTTCGTTGTCCGGCGACGTGACAGATGTTAATTTATTGGTGGTGAATGCTGAAAGTGGAGAAGATGCAGGAGAAAGACCCAAAAAATTTAAAGCCTTTCTTCACTATTTTACTCCGGTGAAAAACAAAGCACCAACAAGGCAAATGCCGGTGAGATAAAGGAAATCCGAAAAAATATAGCACCGACAAGGTAAATGCCGGAGAAATGAAGGAAATCTGACAAGGTTGGTGGGCTTGGCGGAGAAAAAGAAGATAAAGAAAAAGAATAAAAAGAAGAAGAAGAAGAAAAAGATGAAAAGGAAGAAGAAGAAGAAGAGGAAGAGGAAGATGAAGTTGAAGAAGGAGAAGCCGACAAGGTTGGCCGAGGAGGAGGATCGGCGAGGGAGGAAGAAAGATCGGGAGGAGTTCTTCTCTGTCGTGAATAGGGAGGGGTGAATCGAGCCTGCGATTTCAGAGGCTATGATTTGGAGGAGGCGAATGAGGAGAAGGATCCGAGCGGTTCTGTGTTGCAAAAAATGGGAGGCCGAACGGGGGAGACAAGGCTTTTTGCGAAAACCAGATTTGGTGAGGGAGAAAGATGTGTTGCTTTGTAAAAATGTAGGATAGAGATAAGACTTATTATAATTTTATATATTTATTTTTTATCCTTTTTTTTTGTTTTATGCGTGGGTGAGAAGGAAAGAAAAAGAATAGGGGGAGAGAGAGGGTGAGCTACCATATGGAAAGATAATGATTTTTTTATTATATTATAATATTATATTATAATATTTATAATATATTCATTCTTGACTAAATTTGACATTCCAGACGCATCGTCGCAGTCTGTTTTGTCATCCAGGATTATTTTAAATCACTTTTTTGACTATATAGTCAAAAATTATAATCTGCATATTTTGAGCCCACACGTGAAATCATGGTGCAATGAGCGCCTTTTTCAAGTGGAATCGACGTTCCAAACTCACTCGCGTGGTCCGTTTCATCGTCTGAGGCCATTTGAATAAGCTCAGTGGTGATCGAGTCAATTCAAACCAATTTCGAGCGTGGCGCGACGAATAATATTTTTTCGGCCCGATCGGAATCATCCGATGTGCCAAATATTGACCGACCTTCGCCCAAATGAAAATCAAAGCCTAGCAAAATGACCCCGACTACGTGCTCTCAACACATGTCGGTGGGTCCAAAATGAATGTCTCACGCTACAACAATCAGCACGTGCATCAAACAACATTTCCTAGCGCTCGAACGGACATCCTATACTCGTGACATAAAAAAAACCTGATGTCAACAAACTTGTTTAGAGGACATATTACTGATTTCTTTCATATGTCTTTATTTGGATCTCTTCAAATATTCCACTAAATTTAATGAAAGTTTTACATACAAACCACCTAATTCTTATGTATTTACAAACCCAACACCAAACTGTTTTACGTTTATGCCACCTAAATCTTTCTCATTACATAAAAGGTATTGCCATCTTGACCTTTTTTTTAAGTATGCATTTTCAACTATAGGTAATGTGACATATGTATAAGTTGAAGTATAAGGTATGAGATGTGTAAGTGCCTAAGAATTGAGTGGTATGCATGTAAATCTAACATTATTCTTTAGTGGCTATTTAACTTGGTGATCTTTACCAAAATGTTATACTTGAATTGCCAAGAAACCCATAAGTTGAAATCCTGGAGCAATGTTGATTTAATCCCTCAAATATTGCTGGAATTTGCTTTCTAGTTACATGAATTTCACGGGTTTGAATTTGATAATATGACAGTATAAGCACATTTCTCTTTGGAAAGTTGATAAAGTATACAATGATTACATATATAGGTTTAAAGTTTGAACTTAAGGGTGGAAGGTGGATGTTATAGAAATATTTAGATGTTTATTTCTTCCATTCTCTTGATGTGAAATAAATAAAGTTTTTGTTGGATAAGCATATGGAATATCAAAGTGTCCTATAAGTTAGAGATGCGGGGAAACAGGCAATGATGCTAATAACCACTAATCAGCTTTTCTTATAGTTGAAAATATAAAAATCAATATTCAATTAGTAAGATGCCCACTCACTTCCTTAAGTCGTCGGTAGCTCTAACCCTTCCTTAAAAGGTTTGAGAACTGGTAGTTATAAAAGAATTGATACCATAGATTTTGCACAAATACTACACTTGTGAAAAGAACAGATACTACAGATCTTACACAGATACTACACTTGCTAAAACAAAAGAACTGACACGACACTACACTATGGACACCACACATTAATTAATACATATATACATTTGATATAACCTACCATATACACTCCACATATCACATATTACACTTCATCTAACTCATATAGATACTGCACATTCTTGATTGATAAAATTAAAATACCCCACATATTAAATAATACACCTTATACACCCCATGTAGGTACAGTACACATTTCTAATTAATAAATTTAGATATTATATAATAAGGATCAATTATTGGACATCACACATAGATACACTACACACCTTTAATTGATAAGTTTAAAAACTACACAACAAATACCACCTATTAGACATTGACACACTGTACACTGTTGATCGATAAGTTCAGATACTACACATCACTTATCTTAAAATCACACATAGGTGCACCACACCCTGATAAATTCAGATACTATCCCAGATGGGTATATTTTTCCTTTAACCAGATAAGTTCAGATACTATTTGGGTTCACCAATCAATTAAATGATAGGGTTTAGGTTTCCCGACTATAGGGGTGATTTGTTGGTGACTTTTAGTAGATATTGATAGGTTGACTTTGATATATCAGTGGCCTAGGGGATCAAGAAAATAAAAAAAGAGGTCTAGTCTGAGCCTAACCCCAGATTAAAATCATATATCCCACTTTAAATTTTCATATGCTTATCATTTAGCCTTTCTTTTATAATATGCAAATGTTTATCTAATCCATTTGAATTATGCAATTGTAATCTATTTTGTAGCATCAGAGGAATTAACCAGGTACGCTTTTAGTTGTTTCTGTTTCTTTACTTTCCTACTACTTAGTTCTTTCTTTATTGTACATTTCTTTTGTTTTTGTATTGTACTGTACCTTTCTACATGTTCTTTGCATTTTTTTTACTGTACTTTGTTGCATAGCTTCTTCTTCTTTCTTTACTACAATGTACTATATACATTCGTCTGTACTCATACTTTTAGTTACTACATTTTGGCATGTTTATACAGTACCCTAGGATAGGCTGCATGCTGCATGGTTTTCTTTCCTTTACTCTTTTCATGTAACGAGATAGCGATGTGGTCGGTTGATGATTCATCTCCGGACAACAATCAGGGCTGCAACAAAAGGTGGAGAGAGGAGCTTCAACTAAACTTCTGTAGATTTAAATAACATACCTATAGGACGCCGAGGTCATTGGTCTAGTACGACGTAAATCCCACACTATCTTTTAGGTCATTCTATGATTTTATATCGTTTGATATAAGACCTAAAATTTTTAGGATTTTGAGGTCGTCGTTCGGTATGACATAAATCTTTTTATTTTCTTAGGTTATTTGCATATGACATGCAGATATAAGTCCGGAATATTTAAAAAATTTGCAGGACCAAAACATCACGTAATTTCCCTTTCAAAGATGTAAAGCCAAATCATAGGTTAGTTTGAGATGTCACTGAATCTTGATCGGTATCTTCAAAATTCCCCACTTTTCACTTCTTTGGATTCCAAATATAACTCCTCTTACTTGAACCAATCCCACTTGACTTTTTTTATAAACAATCATGGAAAGAATTCTTGAAAATAAAACCTTGATCTTAATCAAGAGTTTTCTTAGTTGACTTCAGTTGCCTAAGATGTAATTAACTACAGGGGCTTACCTTTATAAGGAATTTAGAACCTAGATTAATCTAAATCATGTCTAATATGTATATTAGATAGGGGAATTTATCGGCTATAAATTCCACTGTCCAAAATAGAGTCATAAAATTTTAAGTTTAATTGGTTAAGCGTACTAACAAGTGATACACTCATCTTTTTGAGATAATATATCACTTGTGGTATCGTGCTCAACTATTTAAATAATTAGATATATGAGGTCTATCTGGTCTCATCATTTTTCAAAAAATAAAAAAAATATATCATTTTCACAAAATTAAAATTACATTATGTATTATATTAAATTTAAATTTTAAAATCTTATTTTCAAACAATAAAAATAGCCGACAATTTCTGGCGACTCTGCTGGGGAACTAATTCTTCTCTCTATTTTGATTATGAGGTTCTATCTTCATACATCGATAGTGTACCCACACCCCTAGTGGGTCAGACTATCACCCTTCTGTTGACGTACTTCGCTCATTTCTTCCTTGAGTAAGTATTGTCAACTCCCTTGATTCTGGAGCCACTGTTTAATCACCCCTAAACATAAAGGTACCAAAAATTTAAATCTTAACTAGAATGAACCCCCAATAGGTGTGATATGTTAGGGGACGACTAGTAGAAGTAAATTTAATGCAAGAAGATTTCTCTTCGAATCATAAACACGGGTCCTACATGTCCCACTACTTTTCTTTATTAATGATATTTTGATTTAACTAATTAGAAGCTCTAAAAAAATTTTAAAATGCAGATAAAGAGATTTGTTTGGATAAGTCTTAAAAGAGATGCCAAGTTAAATAATTTTGTTTGGTTCAAGATATTCATCCTAAACTGTTGCAACAACGGCAATAGACATCCTGAGTCTAATTTCTGGACAATTTTCAAATTACAGAAAATGACTTCACCAAAATTCATCTTCTTCATTGACACTGGGATGGATCTAGTTTTGAATAAGAGTGAGCTGCCTGACAGAGCTGTCATCTGCTTTAGACAGGGATTTTTGAACACCGACATCAAATTTGGAGATCATTATTGCTGTGATAAGAAATAGGACTCCTGAAATAGTAGAACCAATAATGGAATTTAATCTAAAGTCAACATATGATTTTCTGCCCCTAAAAAGGGTATTAGTTGAGAAAGACCCTGTAACTATTGCAAAGTCTGCTAAAATTGCCAGAAACACCTCCAAGACAACTATTGTTTCCCCCACCGGCCTAGTCATCTCACTTGTCACTATTCCCGCTCAACTTAAAGGAAAGGGCATTCAGAAAGATGACAAGCCTGTTACTGTGGAAGGTTTGGCATTTTTAACAGCACCTTCTATGTTTGAGATAGGATCCAGTTCAAGGTTTGCACCTCTAACTAGAACGGAAAAGATGAACAAGAACCAAAAGATAGTTAAAATCAGCAAAGTGAAAGCTGTTGAGATGATTATCGCCTTAATTACTTTGGATGAGAATGAAGAAGTTCAACTACCTGAGACCTCCCCTCTCTTAGGAGGGAGCAAGTTTTATCCACTGTTCGTTGCTCTTAATGAGGAAGACATTTGGAGTATTGATGCTACACCAACTCAATTCTATAATCACAACAACCAAGTGAAAGCTAAAAGATTCACACCATTAGCTCGAGTTTGTACAATCTTTTAGAGATTCAAAAAGAAATAAGGATGTTCTGTTTTTGAGATTCTCAATAGGATGGGATGTACAGTGTCACCCCAAATGCAGAATTAGATACTGAAAAAAGGATAACTTCATTTCATAACCCGTAAGGAGGGTTAACAAAAAAGGAAAAGGTTTACTTCTGTGAACGTCTCATAGATTCTATTCAGATGATCATTGTGTGGGTCTTGTTTCTGCCATTACAGCCCAGAATTCCCGTTAAATAGCATCTAGAAGCCCGTGTTTCTTCTATTTCTGTTATTGCCACTCTTACTACTGTTATCTCCCCGAGTTCTAGGGGATGAAAACTAATTAAATCCCGTCTCGGACTAAGAGTAAGTGTACCAATTATATAGGATAAGTCTTTACCTTTGTCAGAGAGGTTAAAGAATAATAAAAAGATATTGAACAGTGTGTCTGGTTCAGACACTAGGAGACCCACCAGTTCTCAGAATGTAGATATCACCAATGAGTCACCTGATCCTAAAATATTTACATCTGAGAGCAGCCTAGAGTTGCTAAACTAACATATGCAAAAATACCCAAGATGGAGAATTCTGGGGAAAACTCTTAGTGTGATGTGTTGCCTACCACGGTTGCTAGTGAGAATACTACTTGTCAGTTGTCGCTAGTTGATTTTAAGTTACCTAAAGAAAATTCGATTGAGATAAAGTTGAAGAAACTCACGAAAGACATTAAACAATTTTCTAAAGAAAGAAAAGATGAATTGGATGATGAGGAAGATCTGACCGATTACATGGGTGAAGACATTGCTGAGATAAATGTTGTGGAAAATACATCATTTTCATCCTTACGAGAAGCACCGATTGAGGAAAATGCCTCTGAAATACTACAAAGAGTCATTCAACAAAAGGATGAGTAGATCAAACACATGAAAAAGAAAATGAAAGAAATGATGGTTATCATTATGAACTTACAGAGTTCACCACAATCCCTGAATGTAGTATCTGTCGAGGTAAATCAACCAGATGTTATTCAGATTGATGATAACAAGAAAGAATCTACCTCCGTGAACAAAGAAGAACAACATAAGAAAGATCTTATCCCAAATTCAATATCAGAGAAGGATATTAAAAGTTTGATAGAACAACAAGCGAGAGAAACCTTGGCGCAATCTAAAGGAGATGCATCAATTCTAATGGGTAGACCCTATCTTGAAGAATTTGATATCGTACAGTATCCCAAAGGTTTCGTACCACCTCTATTCAAAACTTTTGATGGAATGGAGAATCCTCGAAAGCATGTTACACATTTTTGCGCCAGTTTTTGCAATGCGGGAGGAAATGATGCATTACTTTTCTGACAGTTCGTTACTAGTCTGTCAGAAGTCACATTTGACTGGTATGAAAAATTATTGAACGATTCTGTTAAGACATTTGCCGAATTAGAAAATCTTTTTATCAAATGGTTTGCTTGGGCTCAGCACAGCATCACTATTAGTGATTTAGTGGTTGAGAAATAAGAGACTGATGAGACTTTAGTAGACTATATTCTATGCTTGAGGAATCTGAGCATGAAATGTGAACCTCAGCTTCAAGAACAACACGCGATTGAGATATTATTGAAGAGCATTCACGGATCAGTTGTGTTCCTTCTCAAAGGGTTTACAATTATAAATTTTGAAAAATTACTTAACAAAGCCGGGAGTCTTCAGGAAGAAGCGAAGCAACTTAGTTTCATCAAGAAATTCAAAAAATAGAGACCCACAAAAATCTCTGAGAAAAAGTGTGGAACTGTTGCAATAATTGACAAGAGTAAGAAACTGCTAGAAATAAAGGTTGATTGACTGCAAAAAAGCCATCAACCTTCTAAACAATACCGCCTACAGTAATCCCAGCAAAAATTTTACCATACATATAACTGACCAGTCTCGACCATAGCAGAATGTTTAAATAAAGTATATCCTTTTAAAGATGAGGTTAGTTGGAAAAATGTTTTGTAATTTGATTAAGAGCTAGAATTCAAATTGGCTGAACCTAAGAAGCCCAATGAAGTTGATAAGAAGGATAACCCATTGTATTGTCATAGAATGATTGAACATATTCTGGAAAACTCCTTTTCTTTTAAACATTGGCTGGAAAATAATCTTAAGAGAGGGAACATAATGATCCCGAAAGAGTATATGAGAGAACCTAGAGAAGGTTCAATCAATACAAATTCAGTTGAGCCTATTGTTCTGATCGATCCTTATGCAATCAATGATGGGTGGAATACAGTTTGGACAAGATCTTAGAAGAAGATACTGAATCAAATTTAGAATGCTTCAGTACAAGCCACAATTCTAAATTCACAACCCGCTAAGCCAGCTTTATCAATAACAGTAGAAAAGACTCGAAGAAGAAAATTGAAGAATTCATCAAAAAGCCAAAGCGTGAAATGAGATTTGATTGCCTGAGATTAGTTTCCATGGATTTGGGAGAGAAATCTCTCAAACCACTGAATTTGTATGATTTCTTCTTTGCTCCTCCATGGGCGTGTAATACTATGGAATTCAATTTTTGCTATGTTTTAGCTGTTTCTGTTGATGATGTTATTGATGATAACCAATCTAATCCCCATAAGAATCTCAATCCTCATAATGATTCTCAAATCATACAAAATTTTGATACATGTAACGGTGATGTGGGAAAGGATATTAATGATAATAATTATGATTCAAAAATTGATGCGCCCATCTTTGAATTTCACGGATTGCTGATCGCAGTAGAATTAGAACTTTAGTTTCAGAAGAAAACTTAGAATAATCAGTTACTCCAGCTCACGTGGAGGTAGTACCGGAGTTAACTCAGAATTTAAATGAGATAACATAAATAAATTTGAGAAGCAGAAAAGTATTGCCTCCAAGAATGGGTCAAGAGGATACGACAAAACAAGCAATTATTTAGTATAATCCACTTCCACCAATCAATGAAGTAATTGTTCAAAAAGAAATGAGGAAACAAGCATTAATGTGGATGATCCCGAGAATATAGTTGTGTAAAAATTATAAAGTTGACTCCGCTATGTGACGATACCAAAAGCTTGATGCAATGTTTTATTAATAAGAAATTTAAGCAAATAATAATGGGATTATATGCAAGTACACATATCATTATCAAGTAATAAAGGACTTTCTATTTAAGCCCAAAAAATTGATTCCATGAGGAAGGTTTAAATTTTGAAATGATAAATTTACTAGGAATTTCACAAAGGGTTAAAATGAAATTACTGTCACTAATTTCGAATGTTGAGATATTATCAAAACTAAATTATTTAACTAATAACAAAACTAAAATACAAAGTGTAAACAATAACTACTAAACTATTAAACTATGTTTTTGTGATGAAGATTTCTTATGTGAAAAAGTATCTTTCCCACTACAATGAGATTTTGGTAAAACGAGATGAGATAAATGGTTCAAATATGTATTGTGCCAAATAGGAGCAATTTTAATTCTCTACCCTGATACAGTGTTATAAAAAATCATTGGCTAATCCCAGATTTAGTCCCTAAATCCGTGGCTAGGCTAAGAGGATACTGGCTCTCACTTTCCTTCATCTGAAGGCTAACTCTCGCTTTACTTTTTAAACACTAAGACCAAATTTGGGATTTTAGTCTGCCACCCTAAAGATTCTCCAGTTCTCCACTCAACAAAGTATATTTCCCTATTTATTTGCACTTAATTCCATGAACGAAATTATTCTTCATAGAATCAAATGTGATCCTCACTCTGTTATAGAACTCATACTCCACTTCTCAGATCATATGTTTCACAACATATTTTAATAATTCAATTAGCCAGATCGAAAATTAAATTAAGTTTGGATTTGAAAAATCATCACAATTTATTTTATATTTTAATATTGGGACATCCATATTATCTTTTCATTTCACCATATCTCATAGTAGAGAGAAAGATAAAGTGAACTACTCAGACTTCATGAAAAAGATACAATAAAACACAAATTTCATATATAAAAAAAGTTTATACAACACTAATAAACAAATAACACTTATTTGAAACTCTTTATCAAAGCAAATTCCTTGTAGCCTCTTCTAGGAAACGTGGGAAGAAGAAATGTCTCACTTTTCTCCTTCTCCAAAACTCTTAGAGAAGAATTCACACTTAATCTCACCAAAAAACTCTAAATTATGAGAACAATGGACTCTAAATGGTTGTGGAATTAAAAATGGAAAAATTTGTGATGCGTAGAAGGTTGAATTGGGACGATGAGATGTTAGGAAGATTCACTTTCTTGATCAATTTTGGCCCCAAATAAGGCCTAAAGTCGGTTCTCCAATAAGTGCCTCCAAAAACTCCTTAAAAAGCGTCCAAATTCATTGAATCTTCTAAAAATAGGGGCTGAACCGACATTGGCATCTTCAGCGTCAGTTTTCCACAATTTAATTTGTTGCTCTCTGTCAAATGGCGACATCGGTGCTGCTTCTGGCGTCGTCGGCACTAAGTAAAATTCACCATCTGGCGTCGTCGGCACTAAGTAAAATTCACCATCTGTTCTATTGGTCTGCGCCGTCGGCGCTGCTCTTGGCATTGTCAGCACTGAGCATTTCTTCAAAAATTCCATTTTGACTATAAATTCCATCATTTTTACTTCAACTCCTAAAAATCAACAACCAGCAAGAAAATATAAAAATACCTTTCATTAAAGATCAATATCACAAAAAATGAGTATAAAATATGAGTCTTAAAATATATAATATTTTTGGTGTATCAAAATCCCCAAACTTACATGTTACTTGTCCTCAAGTAACTCCTCTATTATATAAAAATATGACTTATGGTAAAAAATTTAACTCCTAGATTTCCATATCTTAGTCCACTAAATACAATAGCATAACTTAAGAAAAATTCAAAACAACTCCAGTTAATACTAAAGGTATAAGAATATTTAGCAATCAAGTTCAAGATTTCTGATTCTTTATTCCTTTCAAGAAAAAATGGCAAATTGTCCTATTAAAGCCACTTAAAATATTCATATGAAAAATAACTTCATAAAAATTTACTAGTAAATAAACTAATACTCAAATAAAAGTTTAGAAAATGTAGCAAAGTCTTCTTTTCTAAATTGATTCAAGCGAAGCCAATTTTTAATTAGGCATCCCCTCAAGCTTCTCCCCACATCTTTTCTTTTTATTTTATTTTCTTTTCTTTTCATTTCATTTCTTTTTTTTATGTGAGGATTACAACATCTGGATAGCCTTTAATAATTTTGAACTTCACTATCATCTTCAGTAAAAAACTTGTCACATTTCTTCACTTAACAAATTTATATTAGCTTAAAGATTTCATAAAATTTAATTCTTTTCTTCTTACATGAACCTTTAAGATTTTAATATTTCAAAAATACAAATTTCTCNTCGACGAGATCAACAAAAACCAATACAACCTCTAAGTCAACAGACCCAAAAATATGTGTAGGGTTGTGTGTGTGATTTGTTTCTATCGAAGAATTAGCAGGTGTGTGTTTAATCAGGTCGAGAAGTAGGGACTCTCGTTGGGGATTGGAGTGTGGACTTTGAGTTATGAAATTTCAAAAATTTCCAAAGGATGGGAGTCAGAATGTACCCGAGGTGGAATTTGAAATTCAGATATCAATTCAAAAAGAGAGAGAGAGAGAGAGAGAGAGAGAGAGAGCTGGAGTGTAAAGACCGACCTTGAATGTAATGAATGAGAAATGTAGGACAGATTCGGAAATGAGAATTGAAATGTAGGTCAATTCTCAAAAGAGAGTGTCAGAATGTAAGGACCGACCTCAAATGTAATGAATCAGAAAGGTAGAAATGAGAATTGAAATGTATATCAATTCTCAAAAGAGAATGTTGGAATGTAAGGATTGACCTCAAATGTAATGAATCAGAAGTGTAGGACTGATTCGTGAATGAGAATTGAAATGTAGGTCAATTCTCAAAAGAGGGTGTTGGAATGTAAGGACCAATCTCGAATGAAATGAATCATAAATGTAGGACTGATTCAAAAGTGAGAATTGAAATATAGGTCAATTCTCAAAAGAGGGTGTCAGAATGTAAGGACCGACCTCGAATGAAATGAATCAGAAATGTAGGACTGATTTGGAAGTGAGAATTGAAATGTAGGTCAATTATCAAAAGAGGGTGTCGGAATGTAAGGACCAAACTCGAATGAAATGAATCAGAAATGTAGGACTGATTCGGAAGTGAGAATTGAAATGTAGGTATCAATTTGAAGATGCAAGAATTAAAATGTAGGTATCAATCCGATGAGAGAATTGAAATGTAGGTATCAATTCCGAAGATGAGAGAATTGAAATTTAGGNATTTTAATTGGTTGATTTTTAAAAGAAATTTGTTTTGTTATTCACTCATGATTATTTTTCATTTGTGTTTTATTTATTGTTGAAGATTTGTTGTTTCGTTCTTTGTTCATTGAAATTCTGAACCATCACATGGTTTGCAGCTTTCATCCATCGCACAAAAAGGCAACTGACAAAAAGGCACAATTTGAGAGAAATTTCCATTAATTTTCCCCAAAAAGGGATACCATAAATCAGACATAGGCTAATGCCTCAAAAAATACATCATGTAATCCATGCTGAAATACATTGAGAATCATCTCATGATATGAATACACTATAGACTGCATACATCAGATACATGTCATGCTGTTAAAAAAAAGTAAGTGAACCCTCTGTGCCTGGTTTATTGAGCTCCTGATCAAGCAGACCTTCTAAGTAATGCTCCAGGATAAGAGTTTCCTTTGCATGTACTTAGAGGTACAACATTCTCATAGCTTGCATGGAAATAACTCCTCCAATTCTGGGTCCTGCTGGAATCCATACGATATTTTACTGTCATCCATTTTATGGAAGGTTACAGTCAACCTATGGTGTTGCACTCCTGGAATGCAGTGCTTGACAACGTCTGCACCGTTGCCCTTCAGGACAAGTACTGCACCAACTGGAAGAGGAATCTCCACAGCTCCTCTGAAGTCGCCAGGGCCAACTATATCGATTTCTTTTCTAAATAGATTATTTCTTTTACTCATGAACGAGACCGTGCAGAAAGGGCTCACAAAATCATGATGGTCGATGTGTG
The DNA here is from genome assembly GCA_002079205.1 of Phalaenopsis hybrid cultivar. Taxonomy (NCBI): domain Eukaryota; kingdom Viridiplantae; phylum Streptophyta; class Magnoliopsida; order Asparagales; family Orchidaceae; genus Phalaenopsis; species Phalaenopsis hybrid cultivar. The sequence continues at coordinate 80,415 of JXCR01009044.1, read as the reverse complement.
GGGCAATGCAGTCACCTTCTTCATAAATGTTAATGATGCAACTATTGCGAATGCAAGTAGCGGGTAGAATATTCCACTTGACTATTCTCTTGATCATCCATTATATCATTGGTGGTAACAGATCTACTTGGTTGTAACTGAGGATCCCAAGTGGATTCCCCTGTCTGTCATTCGTTAAATTTTAGCAACAGCCGCATTGGATGGTGATTCTTCCCTTTCCCCTCACCATTTCTTCGGCTTGGAATATATCCTCTCCATGAGAAGGCCCGCTCGACCTCTATCTCTTAAATTGAAGATGCAGTCCAGAATGCTTCTTTTATCAATTTCAGAGAAAACCCTGGTATATAGCTCCAGGCCTTCAATAATGTTGATGAACTTTCCCTGAACTTCTTCATAGAACTCGAATTCTCTTTTATTTACTCTGCTTATCTTACAGTATTCTACTATACCAAGAATTGGCAGCTGCCGTGGGCTTTCCTTTCTTCGGGCCTCGGCGGGAACCCAAACTGGTGTTGGTCAATCCGAAATATGAGATTCAACATCTAGTGGGATGTATGATCCTGGGCTCCATAGTGCGCGCTGATCTGTCCCCAGTGGGACATATGGTTCATTTGTCGTGAAGTCTGGAGTCTGAGACTTATTGGTGCTTGAAGTGTATTCTTCTAATGTACTGAAATGATGTAGATGCAGAACGTTGCAGTCCGGGCATTCTACAAATGCGCCTGTGACTAATGTCCCGACCGGTACCTCAACATTGCATGTTGGGCAACCCCTGCATAAGATATCTGAAACTGGGAGCACATCTGATTCTGTCACAAATCCTGACTCTTCATCTGTAGTGAGCGGGCTGACAGTAGTTTCTCTCAGATTTGGGTCGTAAATATGTCCCTCAGGAATGGGGGTAAGAAAACTGCTCACGTCTCTCTGGCGTTTGCATTCCTGTCGCAGAAAGGCTCTCTGTTTCTTTCGGCTGGCATTTCTACGTTGCGTCCTGCGGAGAGGAGTATTCGGTAATCATTCATTACGGGCAGCTATCAGATCCCTTACTAGAGTAGCTACCATGGAGGGCAGACGGCTGGGCCCCTCCATCGGATCTTGTTCCACTATCACGTTTTTACCTTTGCGTGACACATTGTCTTGAGTGGTCGCCCTCAACAGTGAAGGCAGTCCCTCCTTTTCTTTATTGTTGACCACGTCCATTAGAGGACCCTCGTAGTCCATATCAACTTGGTTGAAATCCATGCTGAAATCTATGACACCTCCTTGCAGTGTCATCTCTTCATTCAGTGCGAGGTTCCAGCGATCCTGGAAGGCAAAGAATAGCCTCTGTCATGACATTCTTCTGCGACGACAGAAAAAAATGTCAGCGGGCCGAAGCTTGTCATGAACAAGAACAAAACAAAGTATTTATTAAAGTAAATTTTAGTTTGTTTTGGTGAAGAGGATTATTCATTTTATGTGTGAGTCTCATTTGATTTAATAGAGTATTTAAATTCAAAAGTAGAAAAGAGAACGTGTGAAGTTCAAAATTTTCTCAAAATTTTCATTATATTGAGGTTAATTACAAAATTTGGTCCCGTTCATAAACATTTGGCCACATAGATAACCTTAAAATAATCAAAGTTTCAAAGTTTCAAAGAAAGCAGAGGCAAGCGGCATTGAGCAACTCAGGCCACGTAATATGTTTTCAGGTATCGTCCATTTATCAGTAACATGGGTCTTTCACCCCGGAAGTCCACTAACTGTTAGACTCCTCATGTATTGACCTTCTCAACGACAAATGATCCCTCCCAAGTTGGCTCGAACTTCCCACCTATTTTGCGGCAAGCAAGAATAAGCCTTTTGAGCATAAGTACTAGGTCACCAATTTTGAATGTCCTTGGGCTAACCAATTTGTCATGGGCTTGTACTATCTTTGCCTGGTAAAGCTCCAAATGTTGGTGTGCTTCCAATCGTTTTCCCTCGAGACTCTCCAGTTCTTCAAGTCTGAGTTTTGCACTTTCTTCCGTTGTGAGTTGGTTCGCAATGACGACTCTGAGAGATGGTGCTGTGTCAATCCCTCTATTTTCATCCAGTTGTTTTCTTCAAAATCTGTACCAGTGTCTTGTTGAAAGCTTCAGCTAGACCATTTGCTCTGGAATAGTAAATTGTAGAGTATCTCCAATCTATTCCATGTCTTCTGATAAAATTATTGATCTTTGTACTTTTGAAAGCTGTCCCATTGTCAGAGATTATTCTTCGCGGTATTCCGAAACGGTAGGCAATTGGCTTTTGAAAAATTGAAGGACGTACTATGTCGTAATCTCACGTAACGGTACTGCCTCTACCATTTAGAGAAGTGATCTGTAGCGGCAAGTATAACCTATGTCCTTTGGAAGATGGAGGGTCTATCGAACCTATTATGTCCGTGCCCCAACACTTGAATGGCCACGAGGCAACAGTTGGGTGTAACATATTTGGAGGCTGGTGTAAGACCACCCCATGCACTTACTGGTTGTATCCATGCAATCGGACATCATTGCTGGCCAATAATATCCGAGTCTTTTGATCTTTATTTTCATTTTCAGCCCTGACTGATGAGGGCCACACAATCCGACATGTACTTCTTTGACAATATTTTGTGCTTCGGCTCTGCTCAAACACCGTAGCCACATTTGGTCGAACGATCTTTTGTAGAGAACATTTCCCACCAGGGCGTAAGACATGACCCTTCTTGTTATGTGGTGCGCTTCAGACCTGTCTTCTGGCAGCTTTCCAGTATGCAAATATTCTATTAATGGCTTACGCCAATCTTCGTCGATGTCTGTAACTGTATTTATTATTTCTTCTTTTCCAAGCTTGTGTAGAGTTTCGAAGTCGTTTCGAGACAAGACTCATCTTCCTTACACCGTGACCTCAATGGAATCCTCTGAGGGGCACACCATTTCCTTAGCGAGTTTTGCTAGAGCGTCGGCATAAGCATTATCTCCCCGAGGAATGTGATAGAAAGTAACCTCAGGAATCTGCTCCAGGAGCTTCATTGTGTACTGATGGTACTCTGCTAGTCTTGGTTTGAGAATTCTATATTGTCCAACGACTTGCTGAATGACAAGTTGAGAGTCACCAAAAATGACAATCTTTGTTATATCCATTGAAATTGCCAATTCCAATCCGGTGATTAAAGCTTCATATTCTGCTTCATTGTTAGTGCACGGCTCTGTCAGATGGTATGAGAACCTCAACATACCCTTATTTGGTGTAATAAAGATCAAACCGATCCCTGCCTTGCCTGGTATAACTGTGCATGATCCCTTGTCTTTCCTGGCTGACGAAGCACCATCGAAGTACATTTCCCAGCACTGCGCACTAGAAAATTCCATTTGTAGTATTTTCTCATCTAGTAACTCATCGTTGAGAGAGGACCCAGCTGGCAGTGGGTGACAGCGAGAAAATCTGCTAAAATCTATCCCTTGATAGCGCAAAGGGGAATAAATGTTATATTAAATTGAAATAAAAGCATTGACCACCTTGCTAAACGTCCGGAAAGTATTGGTCGGGTCATCAAATATTGCAAAAGATTGACTTTCAAAATCAGAGTAATCTTATGAGAAAGCATGTAATGTCTAAGCTTTTGGGCAGAAAAAATTAATGCCAGACAATGCTTCTCAATAGGTGGATACCTTATCTCTGTCGGTATTAGACAACGACTCAAGTAGTAGAGTGCATTTTCTTTGCCCTCATCCAAAGCTGTGGTATAAAGTATTAACGTTTTTTTCGGAATATGGGCTGCCAAAACAGGAGGTGTCATTAAATATTGTTTAACTCCTCAAAGGCCCGCTGGCATTTTTCTTCCCAAATAAATTTGACATCCTTTTTAATTAATGCCGAGAAAGACAACGGTTTCCCTGGGATAGGGCCTGCCAAAATAGGAGGTGTCATTAAATATTGTTTAACATGCAACGGTTTCCCTGGGATAGGGGCTGCCAAAATAGGTGGTGTCATTAAATACTGTTTAACGTCCTCAAAGGCCTCCTGGGATAGGGGCTGCCAAGACAGGAGGTGTCATTAAATATTGTTTAACATCCTCAAAGGCCCAGGGATAGGGGCTGCCAAAACAGGAGGTGTCATTAAATATTGTTTAACGTCCTCAAAGGTCCGCTGATGGCGTCCTTTTTAATTAATGCCGAGAAAGGCTGACACCTACCTGAGAGATTAGAAATAAAAATCCTTTTTAATTAATGCCGAGAAAGGCTGACACCTACCTGAGAGATTAGAAATAAAGCATCTTAGATATGCCAACTTCCCCTGAAAGGAATGTAGCTGCTTCAAGGTTTTAGGGGGAGACATTTCCAAGATAGCTTTATTCTTATTGGGGTCGATCTTGATTCCCCGATGACGGACACTAAATCCTAGAAATTTCCCAAAAGTAACACCAAAGGGGCACTTTAAGGGATTCATTTTAAGGTCATATTCTCGTAACCATTCAAACCCGATCCTCAAATCATACAAATGGTCTATTTTTCATTTACTTTTGATAACTAAATCATCCACGTAGCATTCTACTTGATTGTGAATGAGGTCGTAAAAAATCTTCGTCATTGCACACTGATATGTTGCTCCGGCTTTCTTTAGGACAAACTACATCACTGTGTAGCAGAAAATTTCAATCGGTGTTCTGAAAGCTGTAAGCGCTGCATCCTCGGGAGCCATCTTTATTTGGTTATGTCCCAACGATCCGTCCATAAAAGAGAAAATTTCATGTGTCGAAGCGATGTCCACCATCATTTCTGGTATATGTAGTGGAAACTCGTCTTTTGGACATTCCTTGTTCAAATCTTTAAAGTCTACACAGACGCGGATCTGTTCATTTTTCTTTTTAACAGGTACAATGTTAGCTAACCATGTGGGGTATTGCTCTTCTTTAACAAAGTTGGCGTCTATCAACTTTTTCACTTTGACAATGACTTGTTGTTCTATTTCGAGACGCATTCTCCCGGGAGCCTTGGAGTTATATTCTTATCCACCCCAAGTTTATGGACTGCAACCTCTACTGACAGTCCTGTCATTTCATCGTAGCTCCATGCAAAGCAATCTTTGAATTCTCCTAATAGTTTGACCAATTTTGCAGATTCTTTGTCATCAAGTAGAGAACTTATAAATGTAGGTCGGGGTCGTTCTTCAGTCCCGAGGTTAATCTCTTTCAATTCATCCATAAATGTAGGTCGGGGTCGTTCTTCAGTCCCGAGGTTAATCTCTTTCAATTCATTGATAGTAGATTTAATTTCCTCCTCAAGTTTTGGTGGAGCATCTTCTATTGTTTGATCAGTAGAGTCACCCTCTACATCGAGGAAATCCTTTTCTGACTCACTAGTAACAACCATGCAAAATTCAGAATCATCGACTGGTCCAACCGTAACAAATCCAAGACCTTCTTTTGAGTTAGGAGTTCGACTTTTAGCATTCTATAGTTTTTCAAAAAGTTAAAATTTATCTTTTGGCATTTATTTTGGTAAATGTCCCTGTTGAATTAAGTTTTGAACACAAGGCGATAAGTAACCAAAAGGAAATTCCAGTAATTAATTAGAATCAACATCCAAATTTACATGTTTTTCAAGCTCAGTAGAGGTAGAAGCGCGGTAAAATTTGATCAGCTTTGAACTAACACTATGTTTTTCAAGCTCAGTAGAGGTAGAAGCACGATAAAATTTGATCGGCTTTGAACCAACACTATGAACTTCCTTGACCTCTAAACTCTCGACCTTTTGAGGGAGAATTAGAGTAAGGGTCATAGTATTCACATAGTGGTTTATCCGATCATACATTATTTCATATTCATTCTTTTTTGTATTTTCTAGGGATATCTCGTACTGAGGTTTCTTCTGCTTTGTCATCATTATTTCATCTTCAGAACAGTCTTTATCCAATGTTGATAGTTGGCCTAGTTCGTTCAACAATTAAGTTGATCTTTCCTGGTCCGCGTCCCTGGCCTTGACCTCGGGTGCGTGAATTAGAAGAATCTCCACCAACTCGTTGTAAGGGAGTGGTAGAAGGTTGTTGAAGCAGAGTTGTCTGGCCTCCTTTTTGTGATTCTTCTAAATCTTCATCTTTGTTTGTCAAAATCTTGTGCGAGAAGATAGCCTTCTTTGGAGGCGCGTAGTAGGCAGCATCTTCATGGATACGAACTTCATGCACTGAAAATGGTTGTAGATCTCCCTTGATGCAATTTTCTTAACCATCGTTATGGTATTTAATGCACTGCTGTTGAGATGATGGAACCATATTGTGCTCATGAATCCATGGTCGACCCAATAGAGCGTTAAAAGAGGTATCAGCATCGATGATATGAAATTTAACGGTTGTTATGAGTTCTTCNTGATATGAAATTTAGCGGTTGTCACAAGTTCTCCAACCTTCATAAGTAATGTAATTGATCCAAGGGCTCTTTCTCCCTTTTGGTTGAATCCTCTTAACATCATCTTATCGGCCGTAAGCTCTTGAGCTTCAATATCCAAATAGGCCAATGTCGTAAGCTTATCAAGTTAAGAGATGCCCCAAGATCCACTAAAACTCTAGATAACACAAATCTGCCGATGTTGACGGAGATGTAGAGCGGACGGTTGTGATCGGCGGTACCGAGCAGCAAGTCTTCATCTGTGAAGGTTACCCCTGACTGTTCTCTCAATGAGCAAACCTCATTTGAGGATGTGCTAGCCAACTGAGCTAAGAAAATTTTTGGATCAAGCAAAGCTGTAATTAGAGATTCTCTCATCTCCTTTGACAGGATCAGAGCGTCGTAGATGCTTAGTCGGCCAAGCAACTTCCTAAGATGAGTTAGCACTTTGTAGTATACTTTGGATGATCCTCAAATTTTATCTTGATTATGTGGTTCTTCCACTGACGGAGGTGGGGGTATCTCTTCTCAAGTCGTTATCTGTTTTCCTTTGTCTATTGGAGTTGTTCTTGGTGGTAACACTTTTCCGCTCCTTAAGTTGACTTCTATGATTTCATCTTCTTGAGATATCACTATTGAATCTTCCGGTGTCTCTTCCTCTTAGTCGGAAAGATCTATGTTGATGGCGAGCGGTGTACCATGATGCTCGAGAATTGGCTCTTTGTTATCGGTGCTATCGTAAGCGATATCATTGAGTTCTTCTTTGGCCTTGGCAACGAGTTCGTCAGACTCGAGTACAATTTGAGGATCATTTTAGGGATCGAGATCGCAGCTAGATCGGTCATAATCAGTTACGTTATTACCAGAAATAGTCAAAACGTAGCCGAAATCACAATCATTGTATTCATAAGGCCCCGGAGGGACAAAAAGATAATCATACAAAGTCAAGGGTTCGAGAATTTTCTTCCCAAAATCCGAGACAACCAATCTAGTAGAGGCAACCCCTATCCTACCCCCCGTGATATCAATCTTAGCAGTCACGCTTTTCATCTTCTTATTCTTTGTCCTTGATGATGATGGATTTTCTGGCAAAACCTTCATCTCGGGCTCGGTATGCTGCGGACTCTGAATGGAGGCTTGTTTTGATGCAGACTGTATCTTGTTCAGTATCTTCTTGGACGATCTGCTCCAGACCTCATTCCATTCTTCTCCAGTGTTCATAGAAGCTTGTTTCGATGAATTCTGTATTTGATTAAGGACCCTCTTGAGTTCATCTCAAGTTGTACTCCATCCATTTGCTCCAGTATACGGATCGATCGAAGTATTGACTCAGCTGAAATCATGTTTATGGAACCTTTTTCAGGTTCTCTCAAATACTCCTTCGAGATTGTTATGTTCTCTTCCTTGAGGTTCTTCTTGAGCCAGTCTTTAAAGACGAAACACTTATCTATAGTGTGCCCAAGCAATCGGTGGTATGGGCAATAATTTGGTTCATTCTTCTTATCTACCTCTTCGGGTTTCTTTAGATTAGGTAGTTTGAATTCTGATTTCTTCATCAAACTTTTGAATATTTTAGGTACAGCTTCATCTTTGAAGGAATACACAGTTTTCTGTCACACTAACAGGAATACACAGCTTCATCTTTGAAGGATATTTCTTCATCAAACTTTGAAGCCAATCTTGGTGTTTGTGATTGCCCCTGAATGGTGACCATGGCGGCCATAACTGCAGTCATCTCTTCTATTCTTTTATCCAGTAGACTGACTTGTTCATCCCTTAGGAGGATAACCCTACGCAGCTCATCTACGGTGTTCTCTTTGGTGTGGGGTTGAGCCTCGCGTGCAGATGTGGTAGCTCTGGTTTCGATTACATGGACATCCATAAAATCCTCCTCCAAGTATTCAATGGAATCAAAATCTTCATTGTCACTATTGACGGAAACTCCGTGCTTTCGAGCTAACTCAGAAATCTCAATCTTGAGTTTCTCAACTTTTTCTTCAATTATCAACTCCTTGATTGCTTTATGATCTGGAGGACCCTGATGAGCATCCTCTACTTGTTCCTCCATCTTGTCGGTTATTTTCGCAACGACGTCAGATATATCAGACACTAGTTTTACTTCCTGTCTTACAGGCTTACTGAACTGTATTGGTGCAGTAACCTTGGGTACCCATACCCTTTTCTTCTTCAACGATGATTTCTCAGGATGGGACGTCTTAGTAGAGACATTGGTATGTCGAGGAAAGGTACGCTCCCCGTAGTGTAGATCGGCTACAGTGTCAGGCAATCGTCTTATTTTTCTTTCCGGGATTGCAGGAATGACGGGTAAGATTTTCAGACCTAGTCTCGACTTAATCGGTCGGCGACCTGCGGTCCTGGTGGTGGTATGATCGGTGGTGACTATAGTAGTATCAATTCAGTTTCCCAAACGGGACCAGACGGGAATACGGGTAGGTGACTTTTCAGTCGACTTATGAGACTTTCTAACGGACATATCATCCTTCAAAATTTCTTCTTTCATACGAGGGGAAATTGCATGTCCCACTTGTTTAAGTAACTCACTAACAGAACATCCTTCTTTAGTAGCAAGCCTTCTGAAGACTGCACTAACTCGGGTGATGGGAATGAATTTCTTTCCCTCTTCACTATGTCCATGGAGTGATGGTAATGCGACAACAATCTTCCGGATACTCTCATATCCATCAGTATCTATCAGAGGATGGAATCTACTCCCTCGTAGGAGTGGATAAATTTCTGGTAACACCTCTTCAATTCGATGAGGATCCTTCTCAACGGGTGTGTTCTCAGGAGTTTGGGCTTTGATGGCCCTCCGAACTCTTCTATTGCGCTTCCTCCGTTGAGTTCGGGTCAGTGGTACAGTCCTTGAGCTCGACCCGATTTCAAACACGGGTGGTGGGAAAGTTAATCCCTCAGTCGGATCTTCAACGACCATCACTTCTTTCCATTCAGCAGCAACGGGGATACCAGGTTTGACGGGTGTCGCGATGGAAGTAGCTTTAGCCTTCTTGCAGACAGGGAAGTCCTGAAGGCAGTTCGAACTAAATTCTGTAGACGGTTCTTGCATTTCTGGAGCAACGATCTTCATTACCACAAATGGGGCTTTCCCGAGGATGACCTCGAGATCTTCAAATCCAGCTCCGAATTTGATGGTGGGAGCGACATTACGGGCGCTGCGGTCCGTTGGCAGATTGCAGGAAAAGGTCAGCGTTGGGTAGGCCATTGCAACGGGCTTTAAAACAAAAAGTTTTAGGGTTAGCTATATGGCCAAAAACCTCATAATCTTTAGTGGAAGCACTGAAAATAGAGGTTGATCTGTAGACCGGGCGGGTCTTAATTTATGGGTATTTTTTAACATCTTTGTTTAAAAAGGTGTAAAATTTAATTAATATAAGAAAATTTCAAAGTGCGCGCAACACAACATGATTTGGTTTAATTTGTGAAATAGTAAATCAAATTTGGAAGGGAGATGTGAAGAAATTTTAGGACCCAGTGCGAGACCCAATTAGTGACTAAAAATGCCCAGGTGGAATTAGTCCACCGACACACCTATTGGGGATTTGACCCCATATAAAAATTTAAAGAGTCTTTAATGGCCTTCTAAACCCCTCTGTTTAAAGACGGTTGAACAGCTAGTCCTGAAGTCCAAGGAGTTGGCTGTACTTTCCTAAGACAGAAATGGGTAAAGTATGTCAATGGAAGAAGGGTAATTTGGTCCAAGGGGGACATGTACACATTACCAATGTGTGAAAATAATATTTCTTGATTTGTATGGAGAGAAAAGCACATCCTCAGTGGAGTCGCCAGAAGCTGTCGGCGTTATTTCAGGGTTGGAACGGAGTTGCCCGTAAGAAGGTGTCGGTCACCGGAATCGAAATCCCATCGTCCGCTTCGGAAGGACGTTGAAGTATGAAATTAAACTGACCCTATATTTTTCATAGTTTAAAATGAAAGGAATTTACATATATATTTAGTTTTAGAAAAATATGAAATCAAATTGACCCCATATTTTTTATAGTTTAAATGAAAGAGCGTTGTACCTCAAATCCTGTATCTATCCCAAAGGATAAACACAAGACTTGAGGATGAGGCTCGATAAAAATATTTAGTTTTAGAAAAATATAAAATCAAACTGACCCCATATTTTTTATAATTTAAATGAAATAGCATTGTACTAAGTATGAAATCAAACTGACCCCATATTTTTCATAGTTTAAAATGAAAGAGCACTGTACCTGGGTATGAAATGAAACTGACCCCATATTTTTCATAGTTTAAATGAAAGAGCACTATACCTCAAACTGTATCTATCCCGAAGGATAAACACAAGACTTGAGGATGAGGCTCGATCAAATAAACTAAGGGATTCCCGAAGGATAAACACAAGACTTGAGGATGAGGCTCGATCAAATAAACTAAGGAAAGTATGCCGTCCGTTTGGTCTACGAAACCTTTGTATTTGCCGACAAGTTTTCTTATTTAATATAAATGATTAAATAGGGTTTATATTAAGTTGAGTTTGGACATGCTTCCTATAAGGGCAAGCCCCTATAGTTAATTATATCTTAAATGACCAAAGTCACATAAGAAGACTCTCCATAAAACTCAAGAAATATTATCTTGAAGAAATTTCAAAGGGTAGGACTCTTCAATGAGATCGGACGTAGAGGTGTGAGAAGGGAATGGTCCAAATTTGGAACATTTTATTATAAAATCCAAAGGAGGAAGAACTAGAGGATGTCATGGATCCAGAGGAGAACCCCAGTGACTTCCCAAGCTATCCTAATATTTGGCTTCAATTTTGAGGAGAAATATTTAGGTGTTTCATCTTGCCAATTTTTTTAGTTAGGGCTTGCATTCGTGCGAAACAATCACGTAAATAGCCTGGAAGATATGAGGATTTAGGTCGTTACAAACGACAACCTTGAAATCTTAAGACGAGTTAGGGCTTATATTATATAGCAGGGCTATACAAAGGCCTAAAGATATGGTGAGGATTTACGTTGCATAAGCAAGCATCCTCGAAGTCCTATGGCTTTGTTGTTTAAGTCTAAGGAAGATTGGTTTAGTTGGGGAAGATAGGTTTTGCTGTTGAAGATGGTCGTGCTGCCCACCATGCTAGCTCCTTGCTGTGACGAGTTCGAGCTTTCTAGTGTGTCAAGTTATAATGTCAAATCAAGTGGCTCTATGGTTGAAGTTCTTTAAATTTTATGAGGGCATATTAAAGTTGATTAGAACGACACCGGTTAGGATCCTACGGTTCCCTCGTTCCGACACCAATACTTTCTATTGGATTAACTTAGTCCAAATGAACTTACTAAAATCACTTAATGAGTTCCATAATTTCATTTAAACCATGAGAAGCCTCATTAGAAACCGTAGGTTACCTCCTCCGAGGGATTCCCTATCATCCAGACTGTGGGAAGCCTCGTTAGCAACCGTAGGTTACCTCCTCTGAGGGATTCTCGATCATCAGATAGAGACGTCTTAATTTAGTTGCAATTGTAGTTTTGTGTGATGTTTGTGATTAAATTTTGAGCTGTTTTATATTTAAATTTAGTTGAAGTTGTGGTTTTGTGTGATGTTTGTGATTAAATTTTAAGTTGTTTTATATTTCGAATTTAGTTGAAGTTGTGATTTTGTGTGATGTTTGTGATTAAATTTTGAGTTGTTTTATATTTTTAGTGGCGGTGAGTTTTATCTTGGTTTATTTTAATTTTGGTTTCGGGTTATGGTTATGGTTAACATGCAAGTTTATGTAGGAGGAAGCATGAAACATGTAAGGAAAAGGCAGAAGAAAGACGGTACTATAAACTGTAAAAGCGTACCAGGTGAGTCTTCTCGTTCCACCACCTGAAACTTAAAAATGCATGTGAGGCATTTATGAAGAGCAGGAAAAGTAGAGTTCTGATAATTTTCCTAACCCTATGTCATATCTTGGCGGGTTCTTAGACGTTTAATTAAGTATGACTTTATCAAGCAAGATATATTCAGTTTAGTAGATCTCCGAGATGTCCAACAAATCTAGAGAAAGAAGGAGGTCCATGCTACTTTCTCGCTGCCTGGTGGAAAATCCCGAGTTCTTTTTAAACGTATTATGTTGCTTAATAATTCATCCTATAAATATCCTTAATGCTCAGTGAACATTGAAGTCTCAATTATCCCTAAGAAAGGAGAAATTATCATTTATCATTTAGTTTGAAAATTATGTGAGTGAATTCCCTTGAAGGTGAGGTTAGTGTAATTTGAACACTTAATGTGGGTGAAGACCCTTAAAGAGGCAAGTTAGTGTAATTTGAACACTTAGCAAAATTTTTAAACCTAATTGGGCTTAGTGGTGTTTCAAGGATGTTTGATTTAGTTATATTTATTTCTCTAATCCTCATAATTGGGCTTAGTGGTGTTTCAAGGATGTTTGATATAATTATGTTTATTTCTCTAATCATCATTTAGTTTATGAGGACCCTTAAAAGGGCAAGTTAGTGTAATTTGAACACTTAGCCAAATTTTTAATCCTAATTGGACGCCTTAAAGGGGCAAGTTATTGTAATTTGAACACTTAGCCAAATTTTAATCCTAATTGGACTTGCGAAGGGGAAGTTAGTGTAATTTGAACACTTAGCCAAATTTTTAATCCTAATTGGGCTTAGTGACCCTTAAAGAGGCAAGTCAGTGTAATTTGAACACTTAGCCAAATTTTTAAACCTAATTGGGCTTAGTGGTGTTTTAAGGATGTTGATTTTTATATTTTATTTCTCTAATCCTCATTTAGTCAATTTTGATTTAGCCTAAGTCACCACTAAGCCCTTATATTTCTCTAATCCTCATTTAGTCAATTTTGATTTGGCCTAAGTCACCACTAAGCCCTTAAGGCAAGGTGAGTGTCTTAATTAGTTTTGAAAAGGGTTAAACCTTAAGTGGTCATGATTCATGATTTAAATTTTATTTGAAAATCAAAATAGGGGTATTAAATTGATTAATTATTGACCCCTACGTCCAGAATCATTTAATTTTAATAAACTTCCAATTTTTTGATAATTTAAAAATTTATTAACTTAATTAAGAAAGTGGGCTTGGTTTCTACCAATTGACCCCTTGTGTTTCAAGCATCAAATAAATTGATTAAGATCATAGGTTACCCATTCCCCTCCTTGACTTAAACCTTAATGTTAATTAAAGCTAAATTTCCAAAATTACACATTGTCCCCTTAGGCTCTAACACCTCATTTTAATTAAGGATAAATTTCCAAAATTACACATTTGCCCCTAAGGCTCTAACACTTCATAAATAAAATTCAATTCAAATGACTTTGAAATTTTTATCCTACCTTATTCATGGGTCAATTGAGACATTCAATTCAAATGACTTTGAAATTTTTATCCTACCTCATTCATGGGTCAATTGAGACATCAGAGAAAACTTTGAAATTTTTATCCTACCTCATTCATGGGTCAATTAAGACATCAGAGGAGAAAATGTGATTTCTCAATGAAATTTTTATCCTACCTCATTCATGGGTTAATTAAGACATCAGAGGAGAAAATGTATGAAATTTTTATCCTACCTCATTCATGGGTCAATTAAGACATCAGAGGAGAAAATGTGATTTCTCAAATTTTTATCCTACCTCATTCATGGGTCAATTAAGACATCAAAGGAGAAAATGTGATTTTTCAGCCATGAGGCTCTAACACTTCATAATTTATCAAATTCAATTCAAATGACTTTAATTTTTATCCTACCTCATTCATGGGTCAATTAAGACATCAAAGGAGAAAATGTGATTTTTCAGTCCTACCTCATTCATGGGTCAATTGAGACATCAGAGGAGAAAATGTGATTTTTCAAAATTTACTTTAATTTATTTAATTATTTTAATGAAAAAATAAAATTTTTCAAAGAAAATTCCTAAATTGACCAAGGTAAATTTTAATCCCTTGAAATTTTTACTCGAAGTAGACCTAGACCAGATAAAGCTTTGAACCAAATTTAATGATTTTTTGAATTCTCTATGATTTATTAGAATTATTTCAAGTTCTGGGTTATTTAATAAAAATAAAATATTTTAGGTTGTGAAAATTAAGTTTTGTATTTTTAAAAAATCTTCCTAAGGTCAGAGGACTCAACGGAGCAAATTTTATATTTTTTTTTGTGATGAAAATTACGTTTTGTATTTTTGAAAAATCTCACTAAAGTCAGAAAACTCAAAGGAGAAAATTTTATATTTTTCTGATTTTTAAATTAAGTTTTGTATTTTTGAAAGATCTCCCTAAGGTCAGAGAACTCAGAGGAGAAAACTTTATATTTTTCTGATTTTTCTTTGATTTATTGATCAAAGGAGCAAATTTTATATTTTTCATATTTTTCTTTGATTTATTGAAATTATTTTAGTGATTTTAGCCTTTTAAAAATTATTTGAAATTAAATATCTTTATTTAGAAAATCAGGAAAAATATTCTAATTGTTCCTAAGTGATTGGGAAAATAAATATCTTTATTTAGAAAATCAGGAAAAATATTTTAATTGTTCCTAAGTGATTAGGAAACAATTTAGAACATTTCCATGAGAAATTCAATATCTTTATTTAGAAAATCAGGAAAAATATTCTAATTGTTCCTAAGTGATTAGAAAGAAATTTAGAACATTTCCACGAGTTTTATTATTTTTGANACGATTTTCTAATCAATACGCTAATTTCCATGATTATTTTAAAGAAATAATGTGGAATAACTTGAAAAATATGGATCCCTGTAAAGAAACCTCCTCTGACTTTGGAAAAATTAGAGGATATTTCCCTTGAGAGAGGCTACAACATGCCAAAATTTCAATCCAATATGATGTGCCAATATGCATGGAGAATCAAATGATTCAAAATAGTGTTTAATTAAATAAAATTAAAATATGTAAAAAATGGTCTTGAAATTTATTTCACATTGCTCTCCTCTGTTCACTGAGCAAGAAGATATTTTTATTATATTTTTGTGATTTTTTTTATACAAAGTTATGGATTTTCTAAGTTAAGGGTATTTGAATAAATAAGAAAAAGCCCTATTTATCTATTTAAATCGCGCGTGCTGACTAAATCCTAGGTAGCTCCAAAGGCATGCGTGGCGAGCTCTGGTTGGATGCCGCCATCCACGTAGCTGCTAACTCGACTCGCGGTTTATGTCCTAGAGCGTTGTCCAGCTCGATCTCCTCCATCCGTTTGATACACGCTCGATCGAACGGCTCCCCGTCATCGTCCCCAATAGAATGATCCCGTGACCGTTCACACTAAAACCCTAAGATCTTGGCCATAGACTCAACCAAATCACCTCGGGTTTGATCCTATGGACTCGTCTAAGTGAGACAAACATATTCATACAGTAATCATGCAATTAAATTAAGCCTAATTAAGTGGAGAATCGAAATAGGCTCGGGATGAGGTGAGGTTTTATACTTTTGCTCTGAGAAGTGAAACTTCAATCAGAGGGGTTCGACATGTTTGTTGGGGTCCAAGGAGGCTAGGGATTCAGTCCTTAGTCTTGGTGTAAGGCCTAAGTATGAATTCAATCACGGTCGAATTTGCGTGTTGGTCTAAAGCTATGGTAGAGGCTCTGTGGGAGGGGGATTTTATGGGGGTTTTGGCTTATTTCACTTTTATGAAGGTGTGGGTGAAGTTACTTTGAGTTTGATGGACTCTGGAGGTGTGTTGGGTTCTGTTCTGGTTTCCGGTAAGGTTTCAAGCTCAAAATTGAGCTCCACCAATGGGAATTAGTGAGGGAAAATGGTCGGAATGCACTGAGGGGATCTTAGGGAAGCTCTATGTGAAGTTTGGAGAGGCCACTCTAGGAAAATTTCAGCACACCTCCCATGGCCGTGGGAGGTGAGTTTTTATAAAAATGGCCATGGGGTGGCTCTCAGGGCACAAGTTTAGGTGCATTGTGGTGCTTAGGTGGAGGGCAGAGGAGCTCTGCAATTTCATTTGGATGAGATGGCCTCTATGTATGATGTGGGTGAGGTGCCATGGGGGTGGCTCTCGGTTTTGAGCTTTTCCGGCCACTAGGCCTGCCGACCGGCCAGGGGGAGGTGGCTAGGAGCTCAGGTAAGCCAGAGGAATCCATCACAACAATTTAATGCAAATGTGCTTTGATTTTGCAAAGATATCTTCAGCATGTGCATTTTTGAAAATAATATCCCTTAATTTGGGGGAACTTTGGTCCATGGCTTGATTTATGTGATTTCATGGGGTTTGGACTGGTCACTAAGTCCAACTAATGGCTGGGGTGGAGTTAATTTGGTGACTTTAGGGTGGTTATGTCACATTTAGTGCATGGGTCCAAGTCAGTGCAAATGACCAAAACTTGGGTTTGGGCTAGGCTAGCCATGTCAATTGGCCCAAATAAATATTGCATTTAGTGTAGATGATCATAAGGAACAACTTTGGTGAAAAATGGAAGTGGTTTTGAGCTCAATTAAAGGGTCAATTTGAGGGAATTTTGAACCTTAACCAATTTGGTTATGTTAGGCTAGGCTTGGGTCTAGGTTGGGTTAGCCTTGAGCTAAGTCCAAATTGATTGTTGTAAATCAACAATAGGGACCTCATGAATAGTTTTAAACTTGAATTGGATGCCAATTTGGAGGTTAAGGCAATCAATTGGGTGAAACTTGGGACTTAGCCAATTTGGGGCTAAATTTAGGAATTTTGGATTTAGGCCAAAATCAAATGGATATGAGGCTTCACTAAAGTCAATTATGGTTGATTTTGATGTATAGGAATGTTATCAAGATTTTTCAACATTAATTGGGGCCAATTGATTAGGCTATGGGTTCAATTTTGTGAGATTAGGTCATTTGGTTAAAATTGAGGCTTTAAACTAACTCAAAATTGGGTTCAATCATGGACCAATTGAGCTTGAATTTGGTTTATATTTGTCATATCAAAAGTTAATTTGAGTTTAGGATTGAAATTGAGATCAATTGAGGTCAAATTGATGGACATTTGAGTTGGATTTGGGGAAATTTGGGTCTTTAAAAGGCAATTTTGGGGGTTTTGGTTAAAGATGGTCAAATTGGAGAAATTGGGTCATGTGATAGCTGAGAGAAATGAAATTGGGAATATTTGGCATTTATTGAAATTTTTTTGGAATTTTTGGAATTTTGGGTCCAAGAGGGGTATTTTGGTAATTTGGGGGTGTTTTAGCGGTAAAAGGCCAAGACGGATATTTTGGTAGAGTTGAGATACCAATCATCACCAACCCCATGGACCAATGGAAACCCCATTTTGGGTCCTCTACATAGTGGTCTTAGCCAAACCATAGCTCTAGAGCTAATAGGTTTAGGGGACCATCTACATGAGTATCCCAAAAGATCAAGGAATCTAGGCTAAAAATTTGAGGTTAAGGTTGTGAGTGAATGTGGGTGTATATGAGTGTAGTGAGTGTAGTGAGTGCCTTAGCTCCAGACCAACACTCAGGGTTAACCTTAAGGTCCAACAGTCCTAAGGGTGACTCATCTTGAGTTTCCCCCATAGTGATCCCACCTACTAAATGCTAGAGGTTAGGACCAATATGTGGAACTTCAAGTTGAGTAAAGAAGAGGGTAGAATTTCTAATGGTGAGGGTTCCATGTCTAGTTTTCTAAGAATAGTCAATAGGAAAATCCTATGGCTAGACCTTAGGCTACTAAAAGGGAAAAACTAAACCTCAACCAAAAGTGAGGTCAACAGGGAGCTTTGAAAGCATCAGCACATTCTCACGTGAAATAGCAATCCTTTGAGAGCCATGTGCTTGTCTGCATTACTAATGTAAGAATTACCAAGTGAGATACATCCTCTTAGGTGCACACTAGACCCCAGAACAAGCAAACACGTCTGAATATTTGGTTGTGGGTAGCTTTCATAGGCATTATTTTTCTGATATTTGACACAAAGTATTTTGACTTGATGTCATTTAGGCATATATGCTTGACATTCCCTTGCGAGGTTCATCACACAGAGGTTCTCCACATTCATTCTCTTATTTGTTCACCTTGTTGTATGTACTGGTTTTCTGGTTCCTCTCTTCTTCTGATCATTCACATGATCTATAAGAGAGACTTATTCAGAAAACAGAAGTATATGATGATGGACAAACAGACGACTTCTTTAAAAATAAAAGGAAAAAAATGAACAAATGCAATGCCAATTAGTTTTTTGACAATCAAGTTGTACCTCTGAGGATAGGTGCTAATGTGGTCGTCGACTAATTTATCAGACATGAGATGATCAACTCTAAATACTCTGATCTTGATAAGTGTAAAATAAATTTTTTTCTTCTTCAACATAAGCTCATAATGAGATGTTTGTCAGTGATAATGTAGCAAATAAGGATCATCCAACACACGACTCGTAGAATCCTAGAATTAAAAAGAAAAATTTATATATAATGCAAACATTGTATAAGAAATATTTTGTTCAAAAAATAATAACCAAACAATTATATAAATGAAAAACAACCTCCTTTTAATTCTTTCCTGCACTATTACTTTTTTGTTTCTTGACATGCATTGCTCCATTAAGACATGTTGCATTATTTGTTATTATTTTTTATTATTTTGATATGTTTTCCATTTGACACAAGTCTTATATTGATTCTATCATTTTGATTAACCAAGTCTTTTCCTCAAATGATGTAGATCATTTAGATCTTGTCATTAGAATAATTTGCATAGTGCCTTTCATGGAGTTGGTCACTATTGGGCAATGAACCATCTCCAGCTCTTTGCTCAGCTTGAGTTTTAGGGATAGGTCTTTTTTTCTTAAGGGTTGAGGGTCAGTATTTAATGAATGTGTGTCTATCTAACATCATGGTTTTGTTGTCAATCATTTTATATTTTTCTTAACCAATCAAATGACATATGTCATTTATCGGTTTATTATACAGTGTCAAAACTTAATCCAGGACTTAACCAAAGTTTTGGTTGTTTGACAGAACCCAAGTTTACTTTTGGTCACACAACCCTTTGTAGGGGGTAGTCACCCATATTCTTTTCTAGGTTAGTTTCTTGGTACCCTCTTATGGAGCTTCATCTCCACTAAGTAGGGAACTACCTCTTCATTTTTTTCTTCTCAATAATTTGATATTCAAGTTTATTAGTTGATTTTATGAGAAAAAAAAAACATTACATTTATGGACAACTAGATGTCTTAACACCACTATTCGCCATGTTTTAAGCATACTCTAGTTCCTCAAGTGTCATTTTGATTCCAAAGTGCATCAACCTCTTGAGTTCCCCGAGTATTATTCAAACATGGGGACATGAAAGTATAGTTAGTTAATGATTTTATTAGCATCTTATTATAAGAAAATTCATAAGCTCTAGAAATGAAAAGCTCCTTCTATATTTGCTTGTTCCAGTATAACACATTTGGTTTAAAGAAAAAATTTCTTGAGATCATCCTAGCTACATGTCTGGAGAACCTCTTTCCCTCTATATATTTTCAATTTATAGACTCCAAGAGAAACTCTTTGATAAAAAATGAATTGGTCTGTCCATGACTGATCACGTTTTTTTATCACTAGCTCTTGTTCTGCTAAGTTAGTTTTCTTTAGGATTAGGTCACTAGTTGTGAGTGTCTACCCTCATATATTTTTTTTTGTATTATCAAGTAGTTTTTCTTTTTTATTTTTTGTGCTGGAGTGCAACAAAAGTTCAATTTTCTTATAGTTAATCAAGTGTGAGCATCATCCTTCCAGCAGGTGAGATTCTTTCATCAAAATCTTTAGTTGTGGTGGCCATATTTCACTGGAAACATTGCTTCCATCCCATGGGAAAGCATGAAAGGTGTTTGTCTGGTTGCTGATGACAACATCATTTTGACTACCCATAGAACCAACATATTTAAGTCCGCTCAATTGCCTTTTACTCCTTCAACTTTCTTAGTAGATTTAAATTTATTTTGTTGGTAGCCTCTACCTGCCCATTTGTCAAGAATGATGTAAAAATGCAAAGTTCAGATTGACACCTTGATTTTGGCAGAAATCCTTTACCCATTGTTAAGTGAATTGTGTTCTATTTTTGGTGATAAGCTCGAGGGATAAGCCATACCAACATATGATGTCTATCCAGATAAAGTTCCAGACGACGTCTATGGTAGTTCAAGTGAGGTCATTTGCTTCAATCCATTATGAAAAGTAGTCTATGTTGAATAAAAAAATAGTGTTGGACTTTGATGGAGGAAACAACCTCAGGATGTTGAGCCCCAAGATGGTGAAGGGCTAGATAATGACAATCAATTGTTTTTTGTGGGCCAGCTGGTGCTCCAACAGAGCACACTTCTGACATTGCTTGCATCTTCTGGAAAAGTCCTCTACATATTTCATGAGGGTAAGCTAGTAGTAGCCTTAATACTAAACTAAATTTGCTAATATTTTTACTCTAAAATCACTGTCACATTCACCGTAGTTTACCTCCCAAATAATTTTCTTCTACCTTGTTTTCCTTTCACCATCACGGGAATAGTAAAGTGCTGATCTTTGGAAAACCTTATCTTCTTTCATGAGGATTGCTCAGCTTTGAACTTGAATCTTCTTTGATTAGTTATTTTACGAGGAATCTTTCTACTTTATAGATATTAGATGTAGGGATCCATACAAAATTTTGTAATTTACACTTTGACCTCCATAACCTCCAATTCCTGAATGGCTAGCTGGACAAGCCTTTGTGGATCTCTTCATCAAAGCAAATGCTATTGAATAGGAGGTCTGTCACTTTATATTTCTTTTAAATTGGGCTCTATTATGAAGTCCTCAAACTTTTATATCTCCGCCTTTGCCTTGTTCAAGTACATAAACATCTTTTTGTAATTGACATTAAATTCTCCATTATCTTGATTCACCACCAGTTTTGAATTTGATATCACTAGTAGTTGTTGGATGCTTGTAAGCTAGATGCGGACCAGCTTTTAATGCCTCATATTCCATTGGATTTTTGGTGACTTCAAACTCAATGATGATTGAATGGCAAAGATGCTTTCCAGTCAAATTGTTTAGCTCCAATTTGATTCCTACTTTCATCTGACTTAAGTCTCCATTGATGTACAAGTTTTAGGTATGGTCATTAGTATTAGTTCCTTCAACGGGTTAACTTTTTTTGGGAGAAGTCCTTCAGAATGTCTATTACGACTCGAGATTTAATCTCCATTCAGAGGATATAGGTGATTTCATTCTCACTTAGCTCCATAGCTCACTTCGGGAGCTGACCAAAATGCTTCAGCTAAGTGAGCACGAATTTAAGGGGGTGGTCAGTGATGACCCTGATAAAATGCATCTGAAAGTATGGCTGGAGCATGTGAGCAGAGATAACTAGAATAAATTTTAGTTTTTTGTGACAGGATACCTAACTTAGGCACCTCTAAGGATCTGACTGGTGTAATAGATTGAGAATTATTTTCCAAAATCCTCCCTAAGCAAGGTCAAACTAATGACTTCATGGCCAACTCCCAGATACAGAGCTAGTACATCATCTAGTTTTGGAATTTGTTTAAGTGGTGGTGTTGGTAGTGATTAGTTTAGGCTATGGAATTTTTTCTTACATTCCGTCAAACATTTAAAGCTCTTAGATTTCCTTAGAGTTTTGAAGTACGCTGCAAATTTGTTGTTCAATTTAAAAAAGAATAGAATGAGTGATGCTATTTGGTCAGTCAACTTTTGCACCTCCTTAGAATTTCAAGGAGAGGAAATATTCAAAAGTTCTTGTACTTTCTTTAGATAAGCCTTTATACCTTCAGTCATTAGAATGTGTCCAAGGAATTTTACGATCAAAGCTCCAAACATTCAGTTTAGTAGATTGATTTTCATTGTATATTTTTGAGGTAAGAAATGTTTCTTTTAATTCATTTATATGTTATTTTGCCAACCAACATTTGACTAGGACTTCATCAATGTAATCTTCAATTTTTTTTTTCTTTTTCATTCAGAAAAATATATCCATTAAATTTTGGTAGGCAGCTCCAGTATTTTATATCCCAAAGAGCATTATATTATAACATTACATGCCTTTTTCTATAATAAATGTCTTCTTTTTCAAGTAGGTTGGATGCATTTTTATTTGATGGTAGCTAAAGAAAGAATTGATGAAGCTCATTATTGGATGGCAGATTGTCAAATATACTAGAGTGCCGACCCTCTGTATGAGTAGTTTTCTTTTGACAAACACGGTTAAAGTTCATAAAGTTTACATAAATTCTCCATCCGCCGTTCAACTTCTTAACCACATTGAAGACCTATGTTGGGTGAATTATCTCTCAAATGTAGTCCACCTCCATAAGATTTTGATTTTTTTTTTTTGCAAATCGACCTAGCCAACGTCATGTTTGATGCTACACCTTTTGTTTCATTGACTAGGAGACTAGATTAACATTTAAGCAGTGGAATGATACATCAATCGAGATGCCT
Organism: Phalaenopsis hybrid cultivar; assembly: GCA_002079205.1. Classification (NCBI taxonomy): domain Eukaryota; kingdom Viridiplantae; phylum Streptophyta; class Magnoliopsida; order Asparagales; family Orchidaceae; genus Phalaenopsis; species Phalaenopsis hybrid cultivar. The sequence continues at coordinate 57,611 of JXCR01009044.1, read as the reverse complement.
AGCATTTTTTTGACACACTAGGAAAGAACATCCTGTTGCATTTGATGAGTTTGGATTAGTAACTCTTTGTATCCTGCACTAACATTTCACCAATAAAGAATAAATTACCCTACTATTCATTAGCAACCAAAATATCTATAGTGTTTTGTCTGTCTCAAGACCCCTTTCTCGTTCCTTCTGAATGTTGAATGACTCTTATTCCATTTTTCTGAGCGCTCGAAGGTAGCATGTTCAGGATTGTTTTATGATTCTTTGAACAGTGACTATCTACCTGTTTCATGGAAACTTTACCGTGATGTGGTATATGGAGACCATAACTTGGAAGTCTTTAAGTAGTAGGCAACTAAAGATAACATTATAAGTGGGTTACACATCAATCACTAGAAATCCCTCTATGTTGGTAAAATGACTGTCACCTTCTCCCCAAGTGACTGATATCCCAATTGTCTCAAGGATTTCCATTTGTTCACCAGAAAAGACCTAAGGGGGTGGTCAACATCGCTAGCTGGTCGCCAATAGATGCTTTTTTTTTAAATTTTAAATTGAACAAGATATTTCTTAAACTACTAGTATCAATCAAAATGCTAACAGCCTAGTACTTGTTTATCATCATTTTTAGCATTACAATTTTGTTATATGGGTTCACCTTTAGAGGTAAATCCTCATAAGTAAAAATAATAGGGGGATGAGGTTTTCACTTTGAAGCAAAGACTATATAACAAAGTTCCCTCATATGGAGCCGCTTCTTATTGGCTCATTAGAAAAAATCTTCTCCTAGAATTATTGGCCCTATCCCTATGATACAGATAGTGTTGACTCAGACAAACTCATCAGAGCCTTCTTCTATTGGGCTTTTCTTCATTATTGGGTTAATGCCCATAGGACCATTAAATACTGAGTTTCCTAGCCCAAATCAAATTTTTAACCAAGTTCTAGAGGTGTTTGCACTCCTCCATGTCATTAACACGATCCTTATGATATTTGCAGAACTTATTTGAATTCTGGAGAAAAGCTTCAGTTCTCATCGATGGAGTGTCATTGATGTACTCCTTATCTTGTATGGCCCCTACCAAATCTACCATTGAAACCTTCAATCGAGTGGGTTTTGTTGTTTCTCGGTTGGGTGATGATTCGCTGTTCGACCAACTTTATCCTCTTTTGTAGGTTTTGTCAACCTCTCTATCATCATTGGGCGGTTGTCTGCCTTCATGTTTGGGTCATGAGCCTTCTTTTAGCCTCCACCCATCACCTCATGAGGCCCCCTTTTACAAGTGGTGGTCAAAATTTTCAGCTTTTTGGTGACAGATGGACATGCTCCTCAACCACGATGCGGTGGTTGGCTATCCCCAAGAATTTAGCCAAGCTCTTGGGTTGTTGGTTGTTGCATACCCAAAAAGTACTTGAATGCTTCACTTCTCATCCCTTGGGCTAGGGTAGCCTGTGCTACCACCAGTTTCAATCTAGTACTTCCAACATTTCTTTCTAAAACCGAGAGACCTACAAATGAAGTTTCTTGTTGGGCCCTTGCTTGGCATACCACAGATCTTGTGTGTTCTTAGGAGGCTTTTGGAACTTAAAAATTGCATCATGAACATCTTGAATTCATTGAAGTTGGCGATCTCTCTTGTCAGGAGGCTATTAAACCACCTGAGGACCAAGTCACTACGTGTGTTGTAGAATAAATGAAATATAAAAGCAACAACCGACTCAAAAGAAGTGATATGGTTTGTTGGATTACTCTGACCATTGTATATTTCCAAAGATGAAAGTTTAAACTTATACAGTGGCTCAATATCAAAGATGTATTTGGAGACTGAATTCTCTAATTGGCGATAAACTTCCATATTCACACAAATCATGGTTTGATCAGTGGTGTAGTCCCAACACTCTTTTGATACTGGGAGTCTTCCAACCTTTTTGTCTCGTGAGTCGCTTGGCAACCTTGGGGTTCACATTCTTTTTCTTAAGGGTCTTTTCTTGAGGAGCACTTTCTTGAATTTGTTGTTGCACAAATTCTGTCACGTAGTCTATGTTTGTGGAATCTCCTAAATGAGTTTTTTTATCGTGGTGTACTTCTCTTTTTGTTCGTGGCATGATTTCATACTCACCATACCTTTTAGAATGTTGAATCCAAAAAAAATCATTTGGATCACACCCACACTAAAGAGCATAAAACTAATGAGAGAAAAAAAGAGAGAGAATAATGAAATAAAGTGCACAATAACATGAGTTTTGACGGAGTAAAATTTTGCAGTCATTTGTTGGAGAAAAGACCTTGTATTTATAAGTTTCATTAGTATCTAGCCTAAAATTACATGTTTTCCCTAGTTTAATGGGGATGTTAGAAGTTATTATTACTCCTTTTCATATTTGTAACTGACTCAAGGATAATTTAATGTTCATAATTTACATTAGCACCATTTTCTATCCATAATTATTTGAAGAAGAGCATTTAATTACCCATTAGTCTTTACATTCGAACAACTAAAAATCTATGGTCAACATACATGCATTCTATCAACTAAAGGGTCATCAATCGGCCCTCTCAACGAAAACACGAGTAGAGACCCTTCATTTATTAGGGTGAACTTGGGTTGTCTTGTAGAGGGCGTAATCTGACATGCAGCTCTCATTAGACAAGGGGTCTTCTTAGAGGATCAGAAAGGTATTCGGTAGGGTGCCATCTTTATGAAGAATTCCATAATCTGCTGAGGGAGCTGGTCATGAATGATTGTTTCTTGAATTTGGTGTCTTCTATTGGCTATGATTCAATCCGATTGGCTCAGAGTTCCCACCAAAGAAAATAACACTTGGCATTTCCATCTTTTGACTATCAAGATACATTGTCCTTTGGTGTTCATAAGCGAGATCCAGTGGATTTCCTCAGAATTCATGCAGTTATATTTTTATGTATAATTTCAATTTTTAAAAGTTAAAATGGTGGCACTTTTAGTTATATGAAAGTTTGGATGGCATGAATGTGAAAAAGTAAAATTTACATTTTAAGTATTTAAATACATAAAAATCTGATGTTATGTATGTAAATGCCCTAAATAAAATTATATGTATTAGTTAAATTCAAATTTGTTCTGTAAAGCACTTCCAAGGATAGAGCATGGAAGAAAGAGAGAGAGAGAGAGAGAGATAGTAGATTATTTCAAAAAATTTACTAATCTTTTACTATAGAAATGAACTCCTATTTATTTACTTAGGAGGTATGAAGTGTAAAATTAGCTGCTTATCCCTTTTAAAGCAAGGATGTCACTTGACATTATGGTCATAAATAAATACATGAATAAATAAATGAATTAATTAAGCAAAAAAAAATCTAATTTGAATGCCTATCCTCCACTTATCTATGGTCTGAGTCTTTGTTCGGTTTGTTTAGGGTCTTTAGTCTGCCGGACTATAGAATTTCAGTCAGTCAAACTATGGACCTTTGGTTGGTTGAATTGAGGGTCTTTGATCATCCAAGCCACGGACTTTTGGTTTACTTAATATAGTTCTTCGGTCATCTAAGTTATCAGTCTTCGGTCGACCAAGTTTCGGACCTTCGGTCGTTCATGCTATGTACCTTTAATCGTTCAAGCTATGGATCATCAGTCGGCCAAGCTATGGGTCATTGGTCGCTTGGCTCTCTCGATTTAGTAACTATTTACTATTTCCTTTGGACGGGACTCCTGTTGTCAAGATGAGGCTAGGTGGTTAGGCAGAGTGTGCTTTATCGTAATCCAATAGGTAGCTCCACCCCTTTACCAAGAAAGCCACTAAGGAGGTTTGTGTTGGTGTTGCATTAGGTGCCAGTGGTTGTGAAGGGCCTTTGAGGTTCTTTCCGAGATGATTTGTGGTGTTACCTTGAGGAGCTCAATGATTCTCCTTTTGACTCTTGGCAGGTCATCTTTGACCACACTTATCTTTGAGGCCATAAGATCTCTTTGAGATTCATGCTAACACATTCTATGTGTACCATACTTATATTTTATTGACAATGAAAATTTTTACATCTTGGTCGGATCCATTACATTATTCTTGTAAAGTTTTCACTTAAAAAATTTCTAACTTTCTTGTGTCGTTTACATGGCAAACTCTTCTGATCTTGATATTTTTCTCAAGCAATGGCGCTGAATTTAATCTTAATTGAATAATCTAGCAGTTCAGAGAAACAATAAATGGTTTTAAAACAATGATATTCCGTTTTTGTTAAAACCTGACAATGACTGGCTAATTTTTATGGCAGCGAAAGAGGCATGAAAAATAAAATATAGATAAAAATAATGTTACCCCTAAATATTTTTGGGCTGACCTGATGCCAATCTAATAAGATATTCATCATTATACCTTCTAAAACCGAGTTTTTATATGGTTAAAAGCTTTCAATCGCTAGCATATGCTAACCAATAAGACACGGCACAATTAACTAATAGAAAAACTTCAATTATTGGACTCTTTTGGTTTGATATGGTGAGCCGTGAACTTGACATATAATTTGAGTTGGTCAAATTGGCTTAAATATTTGAAAACTACCACGGTACAATCAATAGTTTGTTTTTTCTTTTATTTTTTGTTGTACAATTTGAAAGATAACATTATCCTTTCTCATTTATTAATGATTAACTACATACATACATACCATCTTAATTTTAATTATTACATATATATTTACACATGAAAAGTTGTATTTTGTAGCTATTGGCTTTCTTCTTCACTTGGGTGTGAATTCTTCATAAGTATTTACCCTACTTTTCATATGCTCTTATGTCTTTTAATATCTTGCTTCCTAAATTTTTTATCATTTGCAAATTTGAAAAAAAGGTTGATTTAGTTTCTTGTATATGCATTGAATCATTTCATTTCCCCGAGTGAAGCCTATTTGGATCCCTTACACTTGGAAATGCTGATAGAGATGCAAATGTATCAATAAACTTGGCATTAGTAGTTAGTTCTATGAGTGCTATTATGTCTGCGATTTAATTATAGACAAATTTGAAATTAATAGAAGCTAGAAACCCGAACCTTGACTTACTTTTTATAAGTTAAAATACACCTTTTCATGCAAAATTTTTAATACCAAATTTTTACAAGTGTTAAAATGAAACTTTATTTGTTAGCTAGGCAAAAGCATATGAATTGTCTAATATATAAGCACATTAGGATCTTGTTTGCAATGTAAGTGCATAAGGTGCATACAAAGTTATTGCTTCGTTTTGCTATATTGTTGTGTCATATATTGTTACACTCAAATTGCGTATGCATGCATGAGGTTCTTAATCAGTAACCATTTTATCAAGTCAACATAATTATATAGCTACAATGAAACAATTATATGATTTTTTCAGTTGTATCTTTGATTCTTTTTTTTCTTAGATGTACTCATGTGGGATAGTTTTAGATATTGATTTAATGGTGGATTGAGATGATCCGCTGTGAATAACATTAAAATATAGAGGATATTGAATGAAAGCTAAGAACCAACTAATGAGATATGATACTGAGAAACAGAAAATTGTTATAATTTGAAAGGTCACGGTGAATTTACAAACGTTAAAGGAGGAGATTGATGTGATGTGTCCATGGCTCAAAGAACATGAATTTGAGGTGTGATATTATAAATATGGAACATTGCCCAAACAATGTATTCATATCACCAATGACGTTGAAGTTTTGGAAATGATTACCGAATCTAAAGGATATGACTGATCAGAAGCAAGGATTATCAAACAAAATCAAAGGAATTTTGGGATGTGCGGACTAGGTCAACAACTTCAATTTGGTGATAACTTCTTGCGTACAATCTACTTTTAATTGTAATTGGAATGTTGAGAGAGAGATTTACGTTGAAGAATATCTTATTATGGAAATAGTAAGTTAATTACTTGAAAATTGGTGCCTATTTTCTTGATTCAGACCATTTAAGGAAATTAATCTGCTCTATTGCAATCAAAAATAACTTTGGGTAGAAGTCGTTGCTTTATTTTCACATTATGGATGTGTTGGAGAATACGAGCTACTCTATGTGTAAATGAAAATTATTTTTAGGCAAGAAAGTTTGAGCTAAGGCTTTTATGACCTGGTGTGATCAGAGCTCGAATTAAACAAGCAACAACATCCTGGGTAGCTCATGGGATAGAAGTTATTTTGAAAATGAATCTTGAGTTCCTTTCAAAGCAGATAAATAACACTTTGAAGAATTTATATCGGCTATAACTTCCATATATGAAGTTATGGAGATCAATAAAAGAAGCAAGAAATAACATTTTCAGACTGATTGATGATAATTATAAGTGGGTACTAGCATTGCAAGCAGACTTATGAGTGAAAGTCCCAAATCTCATATTTCATACACTTGTAACAAGAAAGACTTATTTTTTAAAAGATTTTTTTGTTTGTTTTAAATCCTCTAATGATGGATTTCTAGCATGTTGTAGAAATTTGATTGACGTTGATTCTTTTCATTTGAAATGTAAGTACCTGGGTGTTTTTCTATATTCAACTTCATTGAATGGAAAAAAATGGATTGTTTTAGTAGCCTTTGGTTGAATCAAAAAAGACATAACATAACTTTTTTTAAGAAATTGGCTGATGTGGTTGCATTCGAGTAACATAAGATAACTTTCATATTTAGTATGGAGAAGGGGCATGGAGGAGGAGTTTATCTTGTATTTTCAAATGTAGAACACAGAGTATGTATGCGTCCTTTAAGAAATAAATTAAGAAAGTGTATCATTGCAAGGGTACCAATAAAGTTGTGAGCTTAGTCTGATATGCATCTAACTATTACACTAAAGAAAAAATTTGATGAAATGTAAATGAGTTGAGGCATACCTCCCCCTAATTGTATTACATTTACAAAATTTACCTTACAAGTGAGCTAGAAGTGATTTCTCTACTGAGATTAAAAATCATTATAACACAAACAATCTAGTTGAACCATTTAATTCTTGGTTTGGCATTCGAGTAACATATGATTTCTCAACTTCCTTCTTAGTAGATAAGGCATTGGAAAAGACATTTCCAAAAGTCTCCCAACCCCACTTCCTCAAAGCTTTGCTGGGTTTCTGATGAAGAAGGCTAAGCTTAATTAAAGGATCAGTATGATCAATTCTCATCAAGTTAGAAGCAACACATTTGATGAAAAGGGGGGTGGGCAGACCACATATTTAGGTATCTAAAAGGTAGGTGGAGTGTGATAGTACTAGGTGAAGTTATGCATATAAGGAGTGGTATATATATATATATATTAAAGGAAAAGAGCAACAAGGCTCCTTACATGTTAATAAAGAACCAAATGGGGATTACAAGGGTTGGAGAGATATATACCCTCCCAAAAGCATAAAATGAAATGGGGAACACATGATGCTACTCATGTATCTGTGGGGGCACATAAAAAGAAATTACACACAAGGACCAGCATTAAGNGTTAATAAAGAACCAAATGGGGATTACAAGAGTTGGAGAGATATATACCCTCCCAAAAGCAGAAAATGAAATGGGGAACACATGATGCTGCTCATGTAACTGTATGGGTACATAAAAAGAAATTACACAGAAGGACTAGTAGTAAAGCCTAACACTATGTAACTCAATTCCTTCCCCCAAGGGTCTACCTCCCATAGCAGTTACATACATTTGGTATAGGTTAGTGCCAAATTGTCACCATTCAACAAGAATTTTAATTCAAGTGTAAGTGTCAGCCCAAGAAAAGTTTGTTCGGTATTTCTACCCTGGGAGGCAAGCCAATGAGCTGGACAATTACCCTCTCTAGGAATATGTTTGATATTGATCATGTATCTGGGTAGTAGGGCAACTAAAAAATTGTTCCATCTGGTTATATTCCAAGGGGGGGTTTCATCATGAAGGAGGATTTTGATGCAATTAGTAGAATCTATTTCTATAATCAAAGGACCCATATGGCAGTAAGAAGCAATTCTAATGGCCTAGTACATAGCTATGAATTCAGCCTCCAGAGCATCCTTTGCCACAGCAGGAGCAGTGAAATATAGAATGGGAGAATCATGAGAGTTCTTGAAGATTCCCCCAATACCAACACAACCATTTGAGAAGTTGCCATTAGTGTTGACCTTCAACCAACCAGTAGGGGGGACTCCAAAGGATTAGTTTGAAAGATTGAAGAAGAGGAGTATTGTTTCCTGGAGTCCAGCGCTTTATAATATTAGGGAAGAGATGAAACTTGATCAATTTCTGAATATAAGAGATACAATTCATAATCACAGATTTTGACCTTGACAACTTCTCAACAAATTTGTTGTGGTTTCTGTACATCCATATGAACCAAGCCACAATACATGGTATCACCCAAAGGTTGTTGTTATGCAAATCTTTCCAGCTAGTAGAGAATTTAATCCAGCTTACATTCCTACTATTAATATTTAGGAGCTTGATTAAACCTGACCAAATTTCTTGTGAGAGGGCAAATGAGAAAAATAGGTGATCCAAGGTTTCTTCAGCAGCACAACAAAGAGGGCAGATTGAAGGCCCTCTCAGGCCTTTCATCTTTAAAATATCATCTGTAGGCAGTAAGGAATGTCAGAGTCTCCAGCGGAAGAAAGACATAGAGGGAGTTAGGAATTTACCCCAAATGGCTTTACTCCAAGGCATCTGGTTCCAATTAAAGAAATGATGGTAAATGTAGGCTGATAATTTCTGGGAGTAAGCCTGTTTAGTGATTATTTTGTCTTTGGAAATAGATGACATAGGAGTATCCTTAACCCACCTCACATGTTCACTGGAAAGAATAGTGTTCAGCAGTCTGCAGTTCCACTGATTATCAGACCAAAAATCTCTGACTTGACAATTAGTGTTGGGATTGGGGTTGAGGCACTCAAGTTTCTCTCCATTGCTGACCCACTTATCTAACCAAAAGTTGATATGCCCATCTCCTAGCTCCCAAAGGAAGAGTTCCTCGGCTTTATTTCTAATTTTCAACAGTTTTGTCCATAGTTTGGAACCCGCTATCCTTTTGGATACCAAAGTAGGGTGCAAAGATCTGTAGTATTTCCCTTTTAGAAATCTTGTCCAAAGGCTATCCTGGGACCTAAATCTGATCCATAATTTGCAAAGATTTATGAATCCCAGGTGTTGGAAGTCTTTAAAGCCCAGCCAACCAGCTTGCAAAGGTTTACATAGTTTCTGCCAAGGGAGCCAGTGAAATTGCTTTCTTTGACCAGACCAGAGGAATTTTTTGAAAATCCTTCCAATAGAGTCTTGAGTACCCTTTTGCATGGAGAACATTTGTAAGACATAAGCAGGCATTGCAGTGAGAATACTCCTTAAAATAATGATCCTTCCACCATTAGAGAGGAAAGAGTTAGTCCAATGTTCAAGTTGTGCTTTGATCTGATCAATGACATCCTGGAAATGTATTTGTCTAGTTCTGCCTTTGAGCAGATGCATTCCAAGGTATTTAATAGGGAGGTTGGCATAGCAGAATCCAGTGTATTCAGAGATCTAGTGCTTGAGCTGAGGTGTGGAGTTTTTATTAATAACAAATTGACATTTTTGTTTGTTGAGAGCCATACCTGAAGTATGCTAAAAGTGGAGAAGGCATTTATATACCCTCTTGACAAAATTCTTGGCAGCATTGGAGAAAATAATAATGTCATCAGGATAAGCTAAATGGCTTATAAGGAGATTAGATCTGTGATGGAAAGCCAAATGAGGTGAATTAGTAACCAGCATATTCAATTGTCTTGAAAGGTAGTCCAGAGAAAGGTATAAAAATGGTTGGAGACAAGGGGTCTCCCTGCTTGATCCCCCTGGTAGCATTGAAGAAGCATGACACTTGCCATTGATTAGATTTGAATGTGCACTGCATTTAAGCCATCTGTGTATCAAATTAATAAATTCTTCATTGAAGCCTCTAGCAGAAAGAGTATCAAGGATGAATTCCCAGTTAATGGTATCATAGGCTTTGCTTATGTCCAGTTTGAAAATGACATTTCCTCCTCTACAATTTCTGTCAAGATCTAGCAGGAGTTCCTGGGCAAGTAGGATGTTGTCAGTAATATTCCTCCCTTTAATAAAAGCCACTTGGTTGTCACTAGTGAGATGGTGAAGATGGGGTTGCAGGATTTTGCTGATTATTTTGGAGATCACATTGGTTAGGCTGATTGGCCTGTAATCCCCCCAAATTTTCCTATTTTGATTCTTAGGTATTATAGTGATGGTGGAGGCACTGAAGTATTTAGGGTGGTCCACACCAAGAAAGAAATTTTGGACAGCAGGCATAATGTCTTGTTTAGTCCTATCCCATGTGGCTTTATAGAAAGTAGATGTGTAGCCATCAGGCCCAGTAGTTTTGAGACCATCAATGGAATCTAAGGCTTGTTTTATCTCATCTTCTAAAGGGGTACTAGTGAGATTTAAATTATGAACATAATGCTGACAGTTAGTGAACATCTCAATTTCAATTGGACTTCTAAAGTCCAGCTCATTGGTGAACAAATTTTGGAAATGTTGGACTGCATCATAAGCTATCTCTTCAGCATTGGTTAACTTCCTGCCATTGATATTGGTTATGTTTAAAATCATGTTACACTTCCTTCTATGGTTGATACAAGCATGATAGTATCTAGTGTTTCTATCACCATCAGTAAATTTAGTGACATCAGCTTTTTGTTTTAAGAAACATTCATGGTATCTGATTTGTGCAAGAAGTCTCTCATTGGCATGGTGATCCTCATATTCAGAGTTCATTCCCATTTGTAAGCCTTCCTCCAAACTATGGACTTCTTTTTGGATGGCCTCCAGTTGTTCATTAACATTGCCAAATCTTTCCCAATTCCATTTTTTCAGATGAGAGGCTAAGTTCTTTTGATTTAGCCATAATCTGATCCAGCGGTTTGCATGCAGGTTGGAATTCCAATTGTTTTCTACTTCCTTAATGAAATTAGGATGTAGAGTCCACATATTCTGAAATCTGAAAGGTGTATGAGTTGGTCTAGCAGTGTTTTGTATGGAGCAAAGGATAGGTTTGTGATCAGATCCAGCTATTGCAAGGTGAGTGACAGTAGAGAATGGGAAGGTTTGAAACCATAAGGAGTTGCCAAGCAATCTATCCAATCTTTCCCACAAAGTGCCTCTTCTCCAAGTGAACTTTGGACCTTGAAAGCCTAGATCAAATAGACCAGCATCACTACTGAAGTTATTGAATTTGGCTTTTGGAGAGAGTAAAGGGGCTTTACCCCCTCTTTTTTCAGTTGGAGAAGTGATACAATTGAAGTCATCCCCCAAAATCCAGAAAGAGTCAATATTTTGTCCCAAAGTCATCAGCTCATGCCACAGTTCTTGCTGGTATCTAGGAAGGTTGCTAGCATAGATGAATGATGCAAATCCCACCTGTGCTCCAATACCAAACTGAATATGAAGAAACTGCTGATGGTTAACAAGTAAGCTGCACTTAATTTCAGGTCCGACAAATAGCCAAATTTTATTAGTGGAATTAACATAAAAAATAAACTTGGAAAGCTTGTTGATGATATTTTGAGGATATTTGGTGACCATAGGTTCAAGAATTGCAAAGCACCAAATCTTGTGAAGTCTGACGAGATGTCTTAATCTCAAAAGAGAAGAGGGGTGAGCCACTCCTCTAATGTTCCAACACAATATATTAATCATGGGATCCTTAGCATTCCAAAGAGGAATACTAATCAGTGATAGGAGAAAATTGAATGGAAGGTTGAGACCTTAACCTAGTTCTTTGGAGAGTTTGTTCCTTGTAGAAGTTGTTGCACCTCAGAAGTCTGCTTTTTCTTTTTCTTGGTTTTCTGAATTTGCCAATCTTCTTTCAAGGCCTGTTGCAAATCGATGAAATCAGCCTCAACAATGCTAGGAGTAGCCTCATTGATCAGGGAACTTTTCATCACATTCTTTTTCCTTGTTTTCTGACTTTGCCAGTCTGCTCCCAAAGTCTGCTGCACTTCAACAGCAGCAGCTTCATAAGTATCAGCCTCAGTGAACAAGGGATTTTCCAAAGCACACTTCCCTTTTCCAGCAAGTGTGGGTGAAGGAGGGATAATAATACTGACTTCATTAGGTTCTGCCCTCACCACACAACCTGAAGAAATTTCCAGGTTGTTGTGGGGTTCAGATAATTCCCCCAATGGATCACCAGAGGGGAAAGAAGCAGGAGGATTAGTGTTCTTAACAGAAAGAGTTTTACTGATTTGCCTGACAGCCTCCCTGTGATTAATTGTAGTGATATTATTGCTTTGTCCCTAATTAGAAACCTGACTAGCTACCCTTGGATTCATAGATAGTTTTTTTGTAGGAGGGTGGAGCCTATAGCATTTCTCAATAGTGTGGCCAAACATTTTACAGTGTTGGCAGTAAAAAGGCTTTTGTTCAGCAGTTATATCTTGCCAAAACCCGTCTTCATCATAACCAATCCATATCCTTTTTATCTTAGGGAGAGTTATGTCTCTTTCCACCTGAATTCTAGCAAGAGCAGGTCTTGCCTTATTGAAAGTAAGAGCATCAACCTTGAGGGGAGTACCTAGTGTTCTCTCTATATTAAAAAGTGCATTAAGATTGAAGTAAGGTAATGGAAGACCAGGTAGCTTAAACCAAATTGGGACCACAGGAGGCTCCTTAGTTGGGTCAAAGTCTTTAGTCCATTTCTGGATTTTCATTGTAACTCCTACTATAGAAACAGCTTGTTTAGCAAAAAGCCTAGCATAATCTTCTTCCATTGTGAGTTGGATAAGAAGATGTCTGCCATCTATCAAACCAAGCTTCCATTGTCCAATGAAATTTA
>JXCR01009044.1:23811-44518 GCA_002079205.1 Phalaenopsis hybrid cultivar | reverse complement strand
AATCCTCATGTATCAAAAATTTGAATTTTTAAATTAAAATTTAGAGGCATTTCATATTTTTTTGAAATAATACCTACTTTTTGACACCAATCACATGAATTTATATATATATATATATTAACATCTCTAAATAGAATAGACCAATAAAATTTAGATTGCAAAATTTTATGAACAGTTCTATCATTACCAAAATGTCCTCCAAATTCATAATCACATTTCTAAATAATTTCCTAAATTTCTTTGTAAGACACACATTGTCTCGTTATTAAATCTTTGCATTGTTCATATAAATAGGGGTCATCCCAAAAAGAAGGCTTTGCACGTGTATGAATTTCTTTCCTATTATTTTGTTAATCCTAATGGTAAAATCCACTAACTATATAATTTACAATATCAACATACTAAGGTATTTCCCATCCTTTTGTAGTATAAAGTTGTTCATCAGGAAAAGTTTCTTTAATTTTTTTTTATGTCAAGTATTTCTTCTTTTTTTAACTTAGATAGATGATTAGTAATTTTATTATCAATCCCTTTTCTATCCACTATTACAAAATCAAACTCTTGCATTAAAAGTACCCATCTAATTAGTCTTGGTTTTGCATCCTTCTTTTGCATCAAATATTTAATGGTTAAATGTTCAGTATGCACAACACATTTAGTTTTAATTAGATATGACCTAAACTTATCAAAAACATATACAATGGCTAATAACTCTCTTTCAGTGGTGGAGTAGTTAATATGAGCATCATTAAAAGTCTTAGTAGCATAGTATATAACTTTAAAAATCTTATCATATCTCTACCCTAATACAGCTCTAGTTGCATAATCACTAACATCACACATTGATTCAAAAGGTTTCTCCCAATTAGTTGAAACAATTATGGGAGCAATAAATAATTTTTCTTTTAAAGTTTCAAAGGATTTAAGGCAATCTTGGGTAAAATCAAATTTTATATCTTTTCCAGAAATTGGCATAAGAGTTTAGTAATTTTTGAAAAATCTTTAATATATAGCCTGAAAAATCTACCATGTCCTAAAGAGCTCCTAACTCATCTTACATTAGTAGGCGAAGGTAAGTTTGATATAACCCAAATTTGTTTAGGATCTACTTCCATGCCATTTTCTGAAATTTTATGCCCATACACAATTCCTCCTATGACCATAAATTAACATTTTTCTCAATTCAATATGAGATTAGTCTTTTCACATCATTCAAGAACTTTCTCTAAATTGATTTATACATATTTCAAATGAAGTTCCAAACACAAAAAAATCATCCATAAAGACTTCAATCCCTTTTTCAATTCAATCACTGAAAATTGACATCATACATCTTTGAAATGTTGCAGACGCATTACATAATCCAAAGGGCATTCACCGAAAAGCAAATGTTCCCTAAAGACTAGTAAATGTTGTTTTCTTCTGATCTTCCAGAGCTATAGGTATTTGATGATAATCAATATATCCATCTAGAAAACAAAAATATCGGTGCCCAACTAGCCTATCTAACATCATGTTAAAAAAGGGTAAAGAAAAATGATCCTTCCTAGTGGTAGAGTTTAATTTTCTATAGTCAATGCAGATTCACCATCCAGTGACTTGTCTTGTTGATATTAATTCATTATTCTCATTTAACAGTACAGTCACAGCTCCTTTCTTTGGAACACAGTGAATTGGACTTACCAAAGCACTGTTTGAAATAAGATATATTATTCTAGCATCTAACCCTTTTAAAATTTCTTTCTTAACAACTTCTTTCATCATAGGATTTAATTTCATTTAAGGATCAACTCTTGGTTCATGTTGATCTTCCAATAAAATTTTATGCATACAAATTCAAGGACTGATACCTTTAATATCAGCTAATGTCCTTCAAAAAGCTTTTTTATATCTTCTCAAAGTTTCCAACAACTGTTGTTCTTGCTCATGAGTTAATTCTAAGGATACTATAGCAGGTAATGTAGATAAATCTCCTAAGAATACATAATTTAAATGTGTAGGAAGCGTTTTCAGTTCTAGTTCAGGAGGTTTCTCAATAAATGAAATCAAATTCTTATTACTTTCTATAAGATCTAATATTTCAATTTTTTACTAAAAATAATCAAAATCTTCTTTACTCACTTCCATAGATTTATCTTGAATTTTATCCTCATCTTGATATTTCATATATTCCTTTTAAAATTCTCTTTCAAATGTCTTTTTGAAATATTCATGGCTTTGATATTCATTAATATCCATTCTAAAGCATTAAATCTCTTATTCTTTTGCGGGGTATCTCATTGATTTTGTAATATTATATGTAACCTCTTAATCACTAACTCTCATAGTTTGTTTTCCTTTCTGCACATCTATCAAAGCTCTTCTAATGGCCAAAAATAGTCTTCCCAAAATGTTAGGAATATTTTCATCTTCCTCCAAATTTAATACAATAAAGTTCATAGGGAAGATAAATTTATCAACTTTTACCAAAACATCTTTTATAACTCCTTTAGTATATGTAATCAAATGATCAGCTAACTGAAGAGTTACAGTCATGGGTGAAATATATCTTAAGCCCAACTTTCTAAAAATTAATAATGGCATAAGATTAATACTGGCTCCTAAATCACATAAAGCTTTTCCAAAAAAATCTTTCGCCAAAAGCACAAGGAATTGTAAGTCTTCCAGATCTTTGAGTTTGTTAGAATGCTTTTTCTAAATTATAGCGCTACATTCTTCACTGAGTACAACAGTCTCGTTATATATAAACTTCCTTTTCTTATTAAGTATATCCTTTATGAACTTCACATAACTTAGCATTTGTTCCAAGGCTTCACCAAATGGAATGCTTATCATTAATTTCCTCAATATTTATAAAAATTTAGAAAATTGGTTATCTCTATTTTTCTATTTCAATCTTTGTTAAAATGGAGACGGTGGCCTTTATACAGTGATTTTCATTGGTTTAATAGAACATTCTGACTCAAAATGCAAATCTTCACCATATTTTTCATTTTCCACCTCATCGTTTTCAACTTCAACTCCTTTTTGAACTTTGTTTTCTAATTCTTTTCCACTTTTAAGTTGAATAGCCTTAATTTGCTCTTTGTTCTGATCTTTAAGATTTACTTCAACATTACTAGCCAATGTTCCTGGAGGTCTATTGCTAAGTACGGTAGCAATACATCCCAATTAATTCTCTATGTTTCTAATTGCAGCTCATTGGCTTTGTAATTGACTTCCCATTTGCAATATCAATTCTTTCATTGACAACTTTTTCTCCTTACTCTGCAAATTATTAAATCTTGGAGGGTAATAAGATTTATAAGTTGGATTTCTTTGATTGTTGGAGTTTCCCAATGGATTTTCTGTGTTGTTTCCCCATTGTGGACTTGCAACATTAGAATTATTCTTACTCCAACTAAAATCTAGATGATTCTTGCAATCAAGATTATAATAATTGAGATGGTTGACACTATTTTGGTCATGAGGAGGGTTGCCCATTGGAAGCTGTCGGGCACCGAAATCGGAATCCCGTCGCCCACTTCAGAAAGTCATTTTTAATTAACATATGTATATATAGTTTTTAGAAAAAAATGAAATCAAACAGATTCAATTTCTTTCAAAGTTTAGATGAAATAACACTACACCTCAAGATACGTATCTATCCCAAAGGATAAACACAAAATTTAAGGGTGAGGCTCGATCAAATAAACTAAGAAATGTATGACATCCGTTTGTTCTGTGAAACCATTTTTATTTGTAAGCTGACTAGTTCCTCTATTTAATATGAAAAAGGAAATATGGTTTATGTTAAGCTGGGTTAAGAAAAGTTTCCAATAAAGGTCAAAAAGGTCATCGAAATTGCCTTAGAAAATTCTCAATAAAAATCAGGGGATATTGCTTCATAAAGGTCAAAAGAATAGGTCTTTTCAATGAAATTGGGCGAAGAAGTGTGAAAGGGCAATAACTAAAATTTGGAACATTTAATTTTAGAATCCAAAGGAAGAAGAACTAGGGGATGTCATGGATCCTGAGGAGAACCTCGATGACTTCCCAATCTACCCTACAGTTTGGCTTCAATTTAGAGGAGAAATATTTAAATGTTTTATCCTACCAATTTTATTAATTTAGGCTTATATTCATTTGATACAATCACATAAACAGCCTGGAAGGTGTGAAGATTTAAGTCATGATGAACGACAACCTCATAATCCTAAAATGAGTTAGGGCTTATATTGTATAACAGAGCTATACAATGTCCTAAAGCTAAGTTGAGAATTTATGTTGCACTACACAGAAAACCTCAAAATTCTATGGCTTGTTGTTTAATTCTGAGGAATGGTTTAGCTGGTGTAGACATGTTTTGCTGTTGAAGATGGTTGTGCTGCTCATAATGCTAGCTTTAAGCTCCTCGTTGTGGCAAGTTTAAGTTTTTTAATGTGTCGAGTCACAATGTCAAATAAAATATTTTCTAAGGTCATGGTTATTTAAATGTTGTGGGGAATGTTAAAGTTGATTAGAGTGACACCGGTTAGGATCCTACAGTTCCCTCATTCTGACACCACTATTTCCTTTTGGATTCACTTACTCTAAATAAATTTACTAAACTCAACTTAATGAGTTCCATACTTTCATTTGGATCATGGGAAATGTCGTTAGCAACCGTAGGTTACCTCCTCTGAGGGATTCCTGATCATCTGATAGAGACATCTAAATTTAGTTGCAATTTTTCTTTTGTTATTTTATTTATGATTAAATTTTGAGTTGTTTTATATTTTGACTGTTGTGGCGGCGAAATTTATCTTGTTTAAATTTTAGTTTTGGTTTTGGTTTCTATTTTGACATGCAAGGTCACTTTAAGCATACAAGCAAGAAACAAGAGGTACAAAAAAGTAAATGCAATAACTTAAAAATGTACTTGTCGATTCTTCTCACTTCTCTACACGAAAGGTTAGCTTTGGAAACATGTATATAATTTTGCAAGGAATTTAAATTTGCAAATGTAGATGAAGGTATAACTACCAAACCCCAAGTTATGACTTTATTGAGTCTCGAAAGATCTTAGTGGATATTTTAAAACAAAATATGGCAAGTTCAATTTGTCCTTCAAAATATTCAAGAGATTCCAAAGTGCTCAAGGCATGACCCTGAATCACTTTGGAGATTTCTTGAAATATTTTGAGTTCATTTTGAACTTAGCTTATTATTTTATTAATCATCCAAGGTTATGCTAAGGTTGTCCCATTACTCAAAGAAACTTGTTGTTCTATTTATCCCAATGCTAGGACACTTCGTTAATCAATTGATATTTCATTTAACAATTATGTGGGTGGGTGCCCCTAAGGCAGGTTTGAGTCCTAACGATTATGATGCCCACAATTAAAGTCAGGCTTGTAGTGTTTAAAGATGTTAATACCAATCCTATAATCTTCTAAATCCAATCAATTGAGTTTAAACATCAAGCCTAGGTCACTACCAAGCCCTTAATAACCATAACGAGGAAATTGGTGGTGGTTAAGAATTTGGTTTAAGTGATATATGTTCTTATTGAAATATCACATCAACAATCAATTTTAGGCCTAAGAAGTAAATAATCTTCTTCCTAACTTGAGCCCATCACTTAAGAATCATTTAATCTTAATTGACTTCCAAGTCATGATGATTAGGAAAGTTCGGATTTTTATTCATATTATAGAAAAGATGGCAAGTGAGTTTCCACATTTTAATCCCATTGTATTCCAATCATCCAAACATGTTCATTAGAGTCAAAATTACCCATTTTCCCTTTAATTAATCCTAAATTTTGATTAAGACACCAAAATCTAAGATATCATTCTACCTTTGGGGCTCTCTACCTCATAACTCATTAATTAAAATTCAAATGACTTTGAGAATTTTTAGAGTGTTGTATCCATGGGTCATCTAAAACATTAGAGGAGAAAATGTGGGTTTTCAAAATTTAATTTAATTTAAATAATTATTTAAATTTAGAAAGTAGTATTTTCAAAGCTGATTTTACTTAACTATCCAAAAAAAAGTTTTTTTTTATTCATGAGAAAATTACTAGAGGACCCCTTAGGTGAGAGAAACCGACGAAATTTCATGATTTTTTAAATTTAATTATTATTATTATTATTTGATTATTAACAAACTTCAATGATTTAATTAATTGGAAAATAACAAAAATCTTTTTTAATATATTTATTAAACATCTCTGAGTTCTAAAGACTCAGTGAACCAAATTTTGTATTTTTATGATTTCCATTTTATTTATTAATATTATTTAAATGAGAAAAATAAGGAAAAATGTGTTTTTAAGGTTTTAAATTTATTTTTAACTTGGAAAAGATAGGAAAAATATTTCAATGACTCCCAAGTGATCAGGAGACCATTAAGCGCCTTTAAAAATATTTTTTTAAATTGGAATTTTGTATATATTTTTAATTATTTTAAATTCAAATAAGGCTAAAAAATCAAGTATTTTCTTAAAAATAACTTTTATTTTTCCTAAGTGCCCCTGATCATAAGAAACTCAGAAAACTTCTTCTCATAATTTCTCAAGTGTATTTAATTTATTATAATTATTTTTGTACAAAATTACAATGTTTCTTAGAAAATCAACATTAAAGCTCAAACTTAATCAAATAATATTTAAATTTTGCATGAGGTAAGCATGATTTTTATACAGTGTGGAATTGATTTTGTCAATTTTTTATTAATTTTTAATTTACATAAATTAAAACAAGATATATGCATTTAATTAATAATAAAAATGTACAAAATGTCTCAAATCATCATATAAATTTTTGTAAGCTTCTTTGACCACAGAATACATACTAAAATTATCCACATAATTTTCCTAGTAATAGAATTAAAATAACACAAAATAGCCACCCTAGCGTGAAAATTGAGGTTATAAGCATAGAGATACTCTCTGACCTTGGAAAAATTAGAGAGTATTTAATTCATTAAAAATCAGGGAGTGAGAAAATAATTTTTATTTTTTGTCCAAATTATTCTCCTCTATTCACTGAGCAAGAGCACATTTTTATTTTTATTTTATGATATTTCTAAAGAAAGATATGAATTTTTGAATTTTGGGCATTTAAATAAATCCAAAAAATCAATTTTTTTCTACTTAAATACGCGACGCCAACTAATCCTACGGTGGCTCCGAACTCACACGCGGCGCTCACCCATTTGATGCTACCATCCACCATAGCTGCCATGCGTCCCACGCTTTATGCATCATATCTTTGTGCAGCTCGATCTCCTTCATCCATCAAATAAATGTACGATCAGACGACTCCTCGTTATTGTCCCCAAATGAATTAACCTGAGAACCGTTCACACTAAAACCTTAAGATCTTCATTTAGACTCAACCAAATCACATGGTGTTTGTTTCTAAACCTTCATCTACTTAAGACGAGTATATCTATATGGTTAATCAAGCATGAAATCAAGCCATTAAGCATGGAATCAAAACAAGCTCGGTTTAGGGTTGAGGTTTAATACCTTTCTCTGAGAGGGGAGGCCTCAATCAAATGTTTTTGGTAGCTTTGATTGGGCCCAATGAACCTTTAGATGAATTTCTAGGCCCTGGTGAATTGTCTAGTTATGATTTCGATCAAAGTGGATTTCTGGTGTTAGTCTAGAGCTATGCTAGGGGCTCTCTGTGATGGGGTTTTTTTTGTGGAATCAACTTCTCTCACTCTGTGGATGGTGTGTGCAAGTTAAATTGATGTTTGGTGCAGTTTGGGGGAGTGGAGAAATTTGTCCTAGTTTTAGGGAAAATTTCAATTATAAAATTGGCTCTATTTGGTGGTTGTGAGTCATTGAGAGTAGGGGGATTGCACTTAGGATGGTTTGGAGAGGCTCTGGTGAGATTTTAGCATAGTTTTCCCAAGGATTTTGGCACACTCTTTCTTAGCCATGAAGGGGTTAACTTTTAGCCATGGCTTCCTGATGGAGCTCAGGGCTTGGCAGTGGGTGCAAGACAATGCTTATGTGAAGGGATGAAGAGCTCTAGTGACCAATCAGACTTGGTCAGCTCAGGGAGGTTTAATTTTGGGTTTTGGCAAATGGGGCACCTTTGGGCTGGCTATTTCTGGCAGCTGAGGTGGTGGCTGGTCAGAGTATGGTCACTTCTTGGCTCAACGAGGTCAGGGGAGGTTTAATTAAGATTTTTTCCCAAGGGCAAGTGATGATGGCAAAGTATTTTCAAAATAAGGTTAAATATGGTTAAGATCATTTAAATCAAAAGACCATTGGTCCATAGCTCTCCTAGGCAGTTTAGGGGGGTTTAAACTAGTTTACAGAGTCCAAATGGTGACTGTGATGACATTAAATTGGTCACTTTGGTATGGCTAAGTTAATTTTGGTGAAGAGGATCAATTTGGGTTAAAGTGTCTTGAAGTTGGGTTTGGATTAAGTTAGCAATAATATTGGAGTCAATTTGTTGAGGAATTTGGTGTGTATGATTATCACAAATAATTTAGAAAAGGTTTGGACTGATTTTGCATTAATTTGGTGTGTCGATTTGAAGGAATTTGGACATTTGATGAATTTGGGTATGTTGGGTTAGACTTGGGCTTAGGTTGGGCCAGGTTTAAATTTTTTGCTCAAAAACGTCTAGTGAAATGTCACTAAGAATTCTCAACATTGATTGGGTGTAAATTCTTTGGGTTAGGGCATTCAATTTGGGGGTTTTGGTCAAAACGGTCAAATTGGGTTCAATTATAGGTTTCAAATTGATTTTTGGGACATTTGAAATGATTTTAGGGTTTTGGGAAAGTTTGGGCTTCTAAGGGTTTTTTTGTAATTTTGGCCAAATGAGGAGTATTTTGGTAATTTGGTAAGATTTGGGGGGCAAAAGGTTAGGTTAGGTATTTAGGTAAATTGGAATGCCAACCACCCTATTTGAGCTATGAACAAATGGATTCCTCTAATTTGGGTCCTTCATGTACTGATCTTAGCTAGACCTGAACCTAAGGCTAGTGGGTCTAGGGGACCATCTACATGAGTCTCCCAAAAGATCAAGGGATCAAAGTCAACAAGCTTGGGTTTAGGTTTGTGAGTGAATGTGATTGAAAGTAAGTGTAAGTCAGTGAACTAGCTTCAAAACAACACCCAGGGTCAACCCTAAGGCCAAGTAGTCTTATGGGGATGCCCCTTGAGCTCCTCCATATTGAACCCTACCTACCAAGTGCTTGAGGTCAAGATCAATATGTAGAACTTCAAGTTGAGCAAAGAAGAGTTTAGAATTTCTAATGGTGAGGGTTCCTTTTTTAGTTATCTAGGAATGGTCAACATGAATGTCTTAGGCTACTAAGGAGGAAACTAGACCTCAACCAAAAGTGAGTTCAACATGGCATAACGATTGTTAGAAAAATTATTTATTGCATTTAAGGTCTCATAAGAAGATTGTGATTCTATCATTTGTCCCAATGAATTTTCCTCAAGCATAGGTGATTTTTTACAGTAATTCATTTCATATTGATATATCTTCTTTGATATAACAACCATTTGTGCAGCTAATATAGATATTACATCAGAATCATGAATACTGGCTACTCTTTTTGGATTTACCCTTTCAAAAGGCCATTAAAAATTATTAGTATCTATCTCTTTAATTAAAGAATATGCTTTATCGAATAGTTTTGACATTAATGATCCACCAGCAGCAGCATCAATTATCGATCTAAGAGATCCAACCAATCCATTATAAAATATTTGAATTGGCAATGCATGGTGTGAACAATTTCTAAGGATATCTTTAAATCTTTCCCAGGCTTCATAAATTGATTCCCCTTCAAACTAACAAAAAGATGTAATATCATTTCTAAGCTTAGCAGTTTTTTATGGTGGGAAATATTTAGAAAAATTTTTTTGGGATAAATCTCTTCAAGTTCTGATAGATCTAAGTGCTAATGAGTTTAACCACGTCTTAGCTTTATCCCTTAGTGAAAAAGGAAAAAAGTTTAAGTCTGACGCCATAGTTTGACACTCCATCATATTTAAATATAACACACAATTCTAGAAAACTAGCAAGACGTAAATTAGTTGGTGTTCCCCCAAACTGATTATTTTGAACCATTTGGATAATAGTAGGTTTAAGCTCAAAAGAATTAGCAACTACAACAGGGTGGTTTTGTATACTTAAATGAATTTCAACTAGTGTAAGATTAGCATAATCTCTTAAAGGTCTCTTATGACGTTCATTTTCATTTCCAACATTATACAAACTGCAAGCCATTTTGATAATATAGTCTATCTCTTTTTGTTGTTTTCAAATTTTTTTAATTGTTCTTTCTAACTCGGAATCATAAGGTACTAACTTTTTAGATCTTACACTACACAAAAACAAATTCAAGTAATTTTAAGAAAAGAAAAAACACTTAAATAAGAATATATTTAAAATAAACTACAAAATCTCTTTTTTTTCTTTGTTTTTAAAATAAGAACACTATAAATTATAAAATAACTTAATACTGCTTTTCATAACATTCCCGACAATGGCACCATAAACTTGATGCAGATTGGATTTAGTGTGTTAATGTTGCAAATATTTTTCAATATTACAAAATACTCATGACAGATATAATAGAAAATTTGTAAATTAATCCCAACAAAATAACTTCAATTAAAATAGTTTTACCTTTTAATATTCTTTAAACTGCCAAATACGGTTTTTTAAAAATAATGCAAGTATATGTATCGCTCAAGTAATAAAGGGCTCTAATGGAGTTATAGATATCGATTCCACAAGAAAGTTGAAAATGCCTTGAAATAAGTTCCTAAGATTATAATATAAAGTACTATTTTAAAAATATAAAAAAATAAAGTACAAAATTTAAATATTAAGTAAAAAGTGAATGCTAATTAAAATGCAGTTGAAAGACAAAGTTAAATAAACTAAATGCTAAACTTTCAAAAGTAAATTTATGAAAATTAAAGCTAAGTTGTCATGACAAAAGTTCAAATTTAAGAAAGCATCCTTCCCCTTTACAATGAGTATATGATTTGTGAAGAAATTAAAATCATTTGAAAATATATATATAAATTATTTTGTGCCAAATAGGAGCAATACAATTCCTTTACCTCTTCCGAGTGCATAAAGAACATTGACTAATCCAGAGTTTGGTCCTTAACTTTGTGGTTAGACAGGGATGATGCTACCCGCCACTCCAAAGCTGCCACTACTCCCTCCCCTGAGGGCTAACAGTCTCGCATCAATTACCAATCAACTGGACCAAAATAGGGATTTTAATCTGTCACCTTAAAATCTCCAATTCATCATCCAACAATGTATATTTATCGATTTATTTGCACACAATTTCATGGATGAAATACTCTCCCATGAAATCAAATTTGATTCTCCCTATGTTATAAAAATCATAGCCCTTTTAAAACATATGTTTCTCAACACATTTTAGCATTTCAATTGGCCATATTGAAAAGTAAATGAATATCAGAGTTCAAATCATCACAAATTATTGACATTTAAAACCATATAAAACAAAATTAATTCTTCACAAAACCATATCTCAAAGTAGGGAGAAGGCTATAGAAGACTACTTCGAATTTATTAAAAAGATACGATAAAATATAAATTTCATATATAAAAAGAAGTTTTCAATTAAAAAGAAATAAAAGACACAACTTATCTCACAATCCTTCCCAAGCAAACTCCTAGAAGTTCTCTCCAAGCCTTTCTCTCTCACTCTCAATTCTCTCTTAGAAGTGTAATGAAGAAGAAATCTCTCACCTTCCCTCTCCTCTTATAACCTTTCTCTTAGAAGTGTAATGAAGAAGAAATCTCTCACCTTCCCTCTCCTCTTACAATCCTTGAATAAAATCTCTAAGTCATTGACTTTCTCTCTCTCTAACTCTCCTTCATGCCACACACCTCACCTGAAACTCCTCTCCTCCTCTCTTCTTCAAGCTCTAGACTTCCCTCCTAAGAGAATTCAAAATTCCCTTTTAAATTCTATTGAAAAGTCAATTCTTTTGAATTCAAAAGACATGTCCATTGATTTGAGAGACATATCCCTTCTTAAAAAACAATCCAAAGTGTCTAGATGCATTGAATCACTCCAAGGGTTGTTTAGAACAAGTGTCCCTTTAAAAATTCACGCAAAATTCATCTCGAACCTCCTTAATCTACAAAAAGTAGTCCCTCGTGCATCTGACGCTTCATGTGCAAACTCTCTATCAAATGGCGCATTTGGCACCAATCTGGTGCATCGTGTGCAAGTTTGCTGAAGACCACATTATTCTGGGTTTTGGCGCATCTGGCGCCAATCTGACACATCATGCGCCAGAATTCCAAACCTTGTTGTTTTAGCTCCAAATTTTGTCCTTTTTGCAACTTTTGCTCCAAATGCTTAAAATTAATATACCTGCAACAAAAAATAAAAATTACCCTTCTTTAAAGTGTAATATCACCAAAATAAGCATACAATATATTCTTAAAACAACATATTATTTTGGTGTATCACACAGCTTCGATTAGATCAACAAATCTCATTCATATGTCATGTATGAGTCAGATGCAAATTAGCCCGATTGTTGATGAAGTTGTCCAGACAAACCCAAATGACAAAATAAACTACGCGCATACATCCGAAATGTCAATTTTTCTTATAGAGACACCCATATTGCTATAATTTCATGTACGAGTTCAAACATGCAAATCAAGGCATTAAATATAATTAAAAAGGCTAAATAATAAAAAAATGATAAATATATATAATCAACACTAAGCTGATGTTGGAGAAAACCTTTAACAGATTCCTCTCGACTGGTCAGAGAAAGCAGATGATTTGAGCTAGTTGGTAGAAAGTGGCTAGACCTTTTTCAGCGGGAGGGCTAAGTTTTAAGGGGCTTGAGCAACTATAGCAAATCAACATGTGTAGGCTATGGTTGAATTCAGACAACAAGACACTCTTTGGGAAAAATTCATGTTTGCTAAATATTGCAGATTTGACCATCCAAATTTGTTTTTTAGAAGCATGGGAGATTCAAGAGCTTGGAGCAACATGCTGAAGGTGAGGGAAACCACTGAACATATTTATATATGAGAGCTGGGTCATGGAAATAACAAATTTTGGCTTGACAGATGGTGCCCAAATGATTTTTTAAATCCTTTACATGGTATTCTTGACTAGATCTTTACGGTGAAAGACTGTTGGATGGGGCACTCTTGGTCAGAAGACTTTCTTCATACCTTACTGACTGACATCTCAGTAAACAAGGTAATTAAGATTCAATTTGATATAAAAAAAAGAAAAATTTGTTCTAACCTCCTACTCCAATCAAATTCTAACCAAAGCTATATATAATAAGTTATACCATCGGGTTAAGGTGTCATGGGGAGAGTGCTTGTGGAACAAATTTCTAGGCCCTTCTATCTCTTTTTTCTCTTAAAGTGTGCTCAATGCTCTACTTCCAACAGATGATATAATGAAACTTAAGGGTTTGACAGGCCCTTTTATGTGCCATTTGTGCAGAAAGAATATGGAGTCAGCCCATCACTTATTCTTCATATGTGAGTTCTCCAGGCAAGTGTAGCAGGGCCTGCAATCACACTTTCAAATCAAAACCATCAATTTGGGGTAGGCTAGCTTGAGTGATTGCTGGGGTGGCTAGAAAGGACTGAAGCTGGGTCCCATCCCCTTCATCATTGTATTGTTTCTTTGGGCTACAAGAAATCAAGAAAAAACATAGGACTTTTCTGATTCTACTAGAAAGGTGGTGGCCAACTGTTTAACTTACATTAGAAATTTGATTCAATGGAAAAGCTTCCCAAACATCCTGAATATACATCAAACAGCTGAATAGAAAAGTTTTAAAGTCATTAAGGTAGTGTGGGAAAAACTTAGGTTTCCTTTCATCAAAATCAACACTGATGGAAGTTTCTCTCTAAAGAAAGCTGAAATAGGAGGAGTCTTTAGGGATCGTAAAGGAAATTGCTTGCTTTATTTTCAATCACTAATTGTGGCAGAGGATACGATGGAAGTTGAAATAGTTGCTTTATTTTGGGCTCTTAAGATGGCTACACTGAACAAGTTGACTCCCTTACAAGTTGAAGTGGATTCTTCTCAGCTTGTGGATTACATGACATGCAAATACACTCCCTCTTGGCACATACACCAGTGGATCACTCTGATACAATAGTTACTCATGGAAACAAGGTTTTATTTCTCTTTTATTTACAGGGAGGGAAACAAAACAATATATTTCTTAGCTATCAATGGAGCTGAATCTCAAATGGCAACTGTTTCCACCTATCCTTCTCCATCCCTTGTTTTTTTTCTTAAGGGGGATAACTTCAATGCCCCCCACCTTAGACTTGTAACCACTTTTTTAGATTTAATAGAAGTCAACTTTTTCTTTATATATATAGATATATATATTGTGGCTTCTTATGTGTTAATCTAATACAAGATTACAACTAAAATAGGGAGGGAAAGTGGATCCCCATCTAAAAGCAAAAGAAAATACAGTATAGTCTTAGGGGTTCCACTTTCCACAGTACAACTCCGCGTAAAAGAAAAAGAAAAGCTAAAAGGAATATTAAACCCAAAAATACATGTATTCCCACAAAATGTATATCAATGAGAGAAAGTATACCCAAAAAGGATATGTACATTAAAATATAAATTGTTTATAGACGAGAACAACAAAAAAAGGAGTAGAAGCTTTCGAAACCAGTGACAAGCACAATTGAAGTCTTCTAAACCTGTAGATTTTAAAGCAACCCTGCACCAATGAATAGAGTGATTACAACATAATAAAATCTTCAGAATTTTAAAGGCAGCGTGAGGGGAGTAAATAAGTATCTCATAAAGATGATAATCTGCTGGACAAATCAGTTTAAGCCTCTAAAAAATAGATATCCTAATTTTAAAATTTACAGATAGTATAGTTTATCCAAGCCATGAAAACCTGCATGGAAAACCAAAGTAGAAAGCAAAAAATTCCAAAATTAATAGTACAGTTCATGATCACATTCCCATCTTCCACTATAAGGACATCTAGCTCCAATGATATCCATTCTAAAGTTGAAAAGTGAAAAAGAGTGTACCAGAATAGCAAGGCTATTCAAAGAAATCCAACCAAACAAATCCATGATCATAATCAGTGTCCAGCTTCTATGAACTAAACCCAAAAGTACCTTCCCAAAAGGTAGATAAATTTCCATGTCCTCAAAAAAACTAAAAGTATGAGCAAAAAACCTCAACACAGCAGCAAAAAATTGCAGAGAAAGGAAAGACCAACTAAATTCTAACAAAAGGAGCATCTAAAAAGTTACTATGTATAAGAGTGAGCAATGAATGAGGAAGAGTGTCACCAACCAAAGCATTTGCACTCCTCTTTTTGTAACCAATTCACAGGGGCATTTCCTTCTCTATTATTAAAAGAGTATTATATGTTAAGCTTATGCACCCCAATAAATGACTAAATTATTCTCAATAATAAGATACCAAACAGGTTTAAGCTTAGCCGTGAAGATGTAAAATAGACCCTCAGAATCAGTTTCCACCATAATGAAATTTAATTGAAGAGAGACAGCAGACTGTAGGGCAGCAAGCACTACAGGAATTTCAGCTTCAAGAAAAGAAGTAGCAGTACTTGGAGAAGCAAAAAAAAAACAATATACTTCCCAGAAGTATCCCTAAATAGCCCCCCCACCACAGCATAAACTGAAGTATAGCTACCATCCCATTTAATCAAAAGGGGTCTCTTACCCCTCCCAAAAGATAGTAAGGCATCAGTACCATTAGATAATTTCCAAGCTTTTTGAAAATTTTCCACAACTAATGTAGTGATAGTAGTAGGAGTGTGACTAGGATTTTCATACTTATGACTTTTTCTAGCCATCAAAATGAACCACAAAACAATAGTATGAAAATAAAAGAGCATTTTATAAGAGGGATCCAAATCCTTCCATATATCAATAACACTTTTTAATAAAAAATTTTAGGGCCAATTGATGCCAAACTAGCACCCCAACCAATTCCAAACCTCTCTAGCAAAGGGACAATAAAAAAACACATGATTAGAGGATTTAGCCTCCTTTTTACAATTGCAACAAAAAGAAGCAAGTTTCAGCTTTTTCATTTTAAGAATATCACCTAGAGGAAGCCAGTTATGAAAATATCTCCATATGAAAAAAGAGATAGAAGGAGAGATGTTTTTATGCTAAGTGTAAGAATTCCATTTCCAATGAGAAATTCTATGCAACTCTGAATAAAACATTTTTGTAATTGAGGTTATACTTTGAAACTTCCATAAAGAAACATACTTTTCATGTGCTCTAATAGGTGTATTGGAAATATCAGAAGCTAAGTCACCAACTAAAGATGTTAATTTATCTAAGTTCCAGACACCATCAATCCAACAATCAGAGATTAACAGATTAGTATCATATACAACATTCGACAAGCTAGTGTGATAGGAGAACCCCCATTCATCATTCCAGAAAGAAATGTAATCATCCCAAATATCCTAATAAATAAAATGAAAAGCTACATCCCGAGAAAAAATTATAGCCTTCCAAAGTTTATAATCCCCCACCTTCCAAGTGATAGTAGAAGGATGAAGGTATTTACAGTACTTTTGGTGAATAAACTTAGCCCATAGAGACTCCCCCTAAAGAAATTTGAACCAAAGCTTGCACATATTAATATAAATAATCTATTTCAATGTCTTAAAGGCAAGCCTCCAGCATAAAGAGGCCTAATATTGTACTTCCAATTGGTCCAAGTTTAGGAGGATCTAGTACCATTCCAAAGAAATTTGTTAAAAATAGCCTTAAGTTTATTTTGTGGACTCTTCTTTGTTTTAAGAACTTGCATAGAATACAGAGGATGGGTACAAAGAACACTTTTCAACAAAGTGAGTCTACCATCATTGGACAAAAAAGTATTTCTCCAATCATTAATCTTGATTTTAACTTTATCAATCACATCATCCATCTGTGTTTGTTTTTTTCTACCTCTAAGGATGTTCACCCCAAGGTATTTAATGGGGAGCTTATAGATATTGCAACCAGTGTATGTGGAAATCCAGGCTTGAATATGAGAAGAAACACTTTTCCTTAAATAAGTAGAGCATTTAGCCAGATTGAACATCGAACCAAATGTGCTTTGAAAGTCCCTTAACAAGGACATGGTAGCTTTAATAGCATACTTTCTAGCATTTAAGAACAAGATAGCATCATCAGCATAAGCAAGGTGACTCACCACAATCTTAGATTTATATGAAAATTGAATGTAAGAATGCTCGAGATGCAACCTAATAATGAGCCTAGAAAGATAATCAAATGTAATAATGAAAATGGTTGGAGAAAGTGGATCTTCTTGTTTAATGCCCCTGTTAGCAGAAAAGAAACCATGTGCTTTACCATTTACCATCACACTATAGTGGTTATTAGAAAGCCATCTCTTAATGAGAAGGAAAAAATTCTGCTGGAAGCATTTAGTCTACAGAATATTAATGATAAAATCCCAGGTAATAATGTCAAAAGCTTTTTTGATGTCCAATTTAAGGACCAAGTTCCCCCCTTGCACTTTTTGTCTAGATCTTCAATCATCTCCTATGCTAAGAGGATATTATTAGTAATATCACTACCTTTAATGAAAGCAGATTAATGTGGAGTGATGATATTAGAGAAATGAGGTTGTAATCTATTCACAATGATCTTACTTATGACTTTAGAAATAACAGTAGTGAGAGAAACAGGATGGAAATTATCCCAAGAAATATTATCATTACCTTCAGGTATGAGCACAATTATAGTAGAGCTGAAGTATTTAACAAGATTATCCCCAAGGAAGAAACTTTGAATAGCAAGAATAATATCCTTCTTAATAACATCCCAAGAGTGAGTGTAGAAAGAGGAGGAGAAGCCATCAGGACCAGGCGCTTTGTTGAGGCAAATAGATTTAAAAGCATCACATATTTTTTGTTCATCAGAAGGATGTGACAAGTAGAGACGTTAATGTAAATATAATCATCAACAAAGTGGGAATCCACAGGAGTAACATGTGTAGAGGACTTAAAAAGCTCGGTGGAATAATTCATAGCACTTTCTCCAATATCTTCCATGCTTGTTATTATTTGCCCATTCGCATTCTTAATTTTAAAAATACTATTAATGTTTCTTCTATGCCTTATAGTGGCATGAAAATACTTAGTGTTTCTATCCCACTCAGCAAAGGATATATCATTTTCCCTCTGTTGGAGAAAATTTTCTTCCAAAGTTATAACATCTATTAAAGAGATATGAGCCTGAGAAATAGTATCCATCAAAGTAGGAGAGCAATTAAGTTGAACTTCCAAAGAATCTACAATATTCTGAGCATCCAACACTTTTTTATGTACATTACCAAAGACATGATAATTCCAATTAGAGAGATGAGCAACCATCTTTTTCTGCAGTTTCCACAGAACAAACCAAGGAGTCCCAGCTCCCTCATTACCACACATATTTCACCAAATTAAAATATGTGTTATGAGAAGTCCAGACATTAAGAAACTTGAATCTAGATATGCTCGATTTAGAAGTAAATGCCAAAGTAAGCAAAATGGGATTATGGTCTGATGTAGCATAGCTTAAATGTTGAACTCGAACATTGGGAAAATGGCTTAATAAAGTTGAGTTGCCGAAATAACGATCCAGCCATTGATAAAGAAAACCACTTCTTTATGTAAAATGGAGAGCCCAAATATCTCAAGTCAAACAATCATGTACTATAAAGGGAGTTAGAGAACATGTTAATATGAACAAGACCAGCATGTCCACCCATTTTTTTTCCATAGGTTTCATAATCATATTAAAGTTTCCTCCAACAAACTAATTCTAATTAATAAGACTTTCCATGAGCTCAAGTTTTTACCAAAGAAAATATTTATTATGCAGCTGGGAACTAGCATGAACAAAAGTGCCCAATCCTTGGAAATTTTCAAACTTGATCTATGTTAAAACATATTGTTCCTCATCTTCAATAATGGAAAGAGTGACAAAATGCTTCCAAAAAAAGCCAAATTTTATAATTGGTGTTGAAATAGGAACGATATCCCTTAAATTTATTGAAAATTTTGCTTTTATTGACATGAACCATTGGCTCCAAAATAACAAAAATGAGAAGCTTATGAACCCTACTAAGATGTTTGAGTTTATTAAGGGAGTTACGATCTGCCACTCCCCTAATGTTCCAAACCATAATGTTAAACATGATGACGTGAGCCAGCCCTTTTAGTAGATCTTGTAGGGTTGACTAACTGCTCCCCATGAGAGTGGTATACACCTTCCTGAATGATATTGCTAACATTAAGACTAGAAAGCTCATTTTTTTGTTTAGCCTTTTTTCTTGAATGCTTTTAAACCTTCCATTCATTTTCTAAAATTTTGGATGCAAGTTGTATAGAAGTATTAGTATCAACTATAAAATTGGAGGAAATAGAAGGCTCATGATTTTCAATATTTATATCAGGAACAGTGGAAACCACAGGTAAAGTGTTATGTGGGAATGTTTCCACAGGCTCAACAATAGACACATATTCATTTAATGCATTACAATCATATTTAGAGCATTACAGTGAGGAATTAAAACTTGTTAAGGGATCACATCTGAAAGTGTGGGTGGAGTCTCATTACCTAAATTTTCCAAATTGGAATTAGTAGTTTGAATTAGAGGGTTTACCTCTAAATCAACCTCATTGTCAATAAAAGGTGAGATATCTTGAGGAACATTATAATTGAAATTTTCAGGAATACTAGTGTGTGGGATGTTGTGAGGAGTTTTGAGATGAGGATTCAATTTAAAGCATGAGGAATTTTGACGACCAAAAATAAAACAATGAGTGCAAAAGGGAGAGTGCCTTTCAATTTCAACAAGTTGCCAGTAGCCTTGATGTTGCGACCTTATCCAAATCTCATTGCAAAATTTTTTTGTTACGTCTCTTTCTAAAAGAATACGAGCTTTAGATGGCCTTAAAAGTGTATAAGTGGCACTATCCATTTTCAAAGGCTTACCATATGCAACCACAAGTGAGAAAAGTATCTTGTGGTTAAAAAGATGCAGTTTAAGTTTCAGAAAATGAATCTAAATCGGTATGATGGGTAGTTCAGATTTAGGGGTTCAAAATTAACATACCATTTTAAGAATTTCAAAACACTATTTTCTATTAGCAGAAATCTTTTCGCAAAGAGACGAGTATAGTCCTCATCATTGGGAAGTTGTATTAAGATGTGTATTCCATCTAAAATTTCTACCTTCCGCTAACCTTTTAATTTTAGCATTTCAAATTCTTTCAGGATCAAATCAACTTTGGGAAGACCACACGTGAACTTACCAACAAGGGGCAAACGACAAGAAGAAGCAAGAATCAAAGTTTTATCCTAAGTGACAAACAAAGCAAGTTTCACTTATTTTTTCCCAAGTTCATAATGAAAGACTAATCCTCTCTCACAACAAGAGTATCATGAAACCCTTGCTGAAACATACCAGTGCTTGGTGTGGCCGAAGAGCCACTACCTCCTCCCAAAACTGCATCAACAAAGAAATAAGAAACAGGAGGCATCGAAAAATGCAAGTAAAACAACAAAACAGAGGATTGAAACGATCTCACCAGCCAGGGAGTACATGAAGAAACATGAAATTTCCATGGATACCAGAGCAAAATCTAGCCGCCTCCATTGTATATATATATATA
>JXCR01009044.1:0-14077 GCA_002079205.1 Phalaenopsis hybrid cultivar | reverse complement strand
TATATATATATATATATAATCATTGACTAGTAGAATCAAGAATCTTATGAACACTATTACACCTTTTCCTGTAATTAATGCAAGCATTGAAGAAAGTTCTTGTCCCTCTCACAAAATCTGACTTTGGCTGTTTGTTGAGCATAAAAGTCCTTCTGCATTGAAATATCTTCCAACAAAGTATCATTAGCCTTTAGTAATACAACACTTATCTTAGAATTAGATTTCAGTAGCTGCTCCAATTGTAACACAACGCCTTCAGCTTCTTGCACCCTGGCATTAATATCCCCAAAGACTCTCTAGTTCCACTGCAAAAGTTGTTTACCAATCTTCTTATGGAGCATCCAAAGCTTGATCCAAGAATTTAGATGATTGCAACCCTTCCAAGACAGAGTGGCCTGGTTAAGAAAATCGCTATGTAGAGACCACATATTAAGGTACCTGAAACATGACTTGCTTTTAATAGGGGAGGCAGAGATAATGATCAAAACCACTCATTGAGAGGTGTTCAATAGAAGTATGAAGAAACTCCTTAAGCCAAGCATCATTAACCAGAATTCTATCCAGTTCCTCCCATAACTTTCCTCTTATCCAAGTGTATTTGGGTCCAGTAAAACCCAAATAAAATAAACCTGCAAGCTGAATATGATCATTGAAACTACTGATTAAATTTAAATCAGGCAATAATCCCCTTTCTTGTAATTAGTAGATTCCAAGCAATTAAAATCACCTCATATAAGCTAAGAGGAATTTAGAGAGCTGTTGATGTCCAGCAACTGGCTCCACACTTCTTGTCTTGCCAATGCTGAACATCCTGCATAAATAAAGGTGGTCAGGCCACTACACTCCCCCAAAGTAAAACACAAATGTTGGAATTGCTCATTGTCCCTAATGAAAGTACATTGGATTTCATTTCTACAGAAAAGCCAAATTTTATCGTTTAGATTAGTGAAATATTGAAAGCCAAAGAATTGTTTAGTAATTCTTTGATGATGTCTAGAAACCAGTGGTTCTAGAATAGCAATAATCCAAAATTTATGCATCCTATTAAGAGCAAGAATTCTATTAAGCGGTCTAGGATGGGTCAATCCCCTAACATTCTAGCAGAAAAACTTCTTCTGACCCCAATAGAACTTACTAAGAAGTGCCCTCCCCACAGTAGGAGGACTAAACATCAATTTTTTTAGCTCCTGTGATTCTTTCTTGTTCTTTTTTAGTTTCTGAACTTCTCATTCCTCCTTTATATCCAAATTCATTTGATTGATCAAGTTTTCATCAAGAGACTCTCCCCATAGAGGTTCTTCACCTACCTCATTTAAAGCCTCATTATCAAGTTGGGTAGGCATAACCTGAATGGTAACAGCCTCTGCAATCAACTCAGGAGCCCCATTAGTGGGATCCACCACCTCCTTCTTAACCTGTGGAGAGGAAATCACAATCACTGCCTCAGCAGTTCTAATAGGTTTTAGGACACCATTTGTGTCCCTATGTAAATTATTCTCCACTGAAATCCCCAGGTCTTCATGATCCTTTGTGGCCTCCTGTCTTTTCCAAAGGTTGGGGTGAAGCCTAAAACACCTATTATATGTATGTCCAAACATCTTGCAGCGATGACAATAATAGGGCCTATGTTCAGTAATAATCCTTTGCCAATAACCATTATGTTCAGTACCAAGCCAAATTTCCTCCACAACAGGAAGTGTGATGTCCCTCTCTATCAAGATCCTTGCCACAGAGGGTCTGGACAGATTTAATTTGGGCACATCTAGCTTTAAAGGTCTACCCAATGCCTTCCCACTGTTAAACAGTACTTTTTGATTGAAGAAGTGTAATTTAAGCCCAGGAAATTTGAACCGAATGGGAACAATAGGCAATTCTTTTCTGGGATTAAAATCAGTTGTCCACTTGAGAAGTTTCATGGAAATCCCATCTATTAGTATTGATTATTTAGTATTGCTTCTAGTGCTGTCAATTATTTTAAGGAGATCTTCACCCAACCTCAGCTGGACAGATCCCTTATTTAGAAATATCTCTTTGGTAAAGATGTGGAATACACTAAAAATTTGGACCTAGTAGTTGTGCCTGAAGAGAAGGAAATTTGGGATGCATTAGCTTCACTTGATAGCTCCATAGTGGTTGGTGTTGATGGTTTCACAGCTAATTTTTATAAGAAGGCTTGGCATACAATTAAGAAGGATGCCATAGTGGCTGTCCAGAGCTTCTTTTGGGGGAATGATCTGCCAAAGTATTTTAGTAGTTCTACCATTACTTTAACTTCTAAGAATAAAGCTAAACATAAATGGGAACATAGTTGGTCTTACTATTTTACTATCCAAAGTTATCAGTAAGGTGATTGCTAATAGATTACAACCTCATCTCTCTCAGCTTATAAGTGCAAACCAGACTGCTTTTGTAAAAGGGAGAAGCAATGTTGATAATGTGTTATTGACCCAGGAGTTGGTTTTGGATCTGGACAAAAAGTGTAGAGGGACCAATGTTATTTTTAAACTGGAAATTAAGAAAGCTTATGATACTATTAGTTGGGACTTTATTGAGGAGGTTCTCAATGCTAGAGGATTTTCACCATCATTCATATCTCTTATCAGCAGATGGCTCTCCAATAACTATCAGTCTGTATTTATTAATGGAAGCTCCAATGATTTTTTCAGTACTTCAAGAGGTATTAAGCAAGGTGATCTAGTTTCTCCCTTTATATTCATTCTTGCATTTGATTACTTCTCTAGATTACTGAATTAGGTAGCAACAAAGGCTCCACATTCTCTTTATAGTCACAGGTCTAATATGACTATTAATCACCTGGGATTTGCTAATGATATTATTCTATTCTCTAAAGCTACTAAGC
This sequence comes from Phalaenopsis hybrid cultivar, assembly GCA_002079205.1. Lineage (NCBI taxonomy): Eukaryota > Viridiplantae > Streptophyta > Magnoliopsida > Asparagales > Orchidaceae > Phalaenopsis > Phalaenopsis hybrid cultivar. The sequence continues at coordinate 11,217 of JXCR01009044.1, read as the reverse complement.
CTGATATAAGAACTATTCTCCATTGTTTAGATAAGTTCAAAATGAGTTCAAGTATGCTTTTGAATTCCCAAAAATGTGTGGTTGTGTTCAGTCATAAAATAAAACCTGAACTCAAGCATTGGATTTCTATGACAACTAGTTTTGGAATCACTACTCTCCCTTTAAAATATTTGGGTGCTTATCTATTAAAGGGAAGAACTGAGAAGATTCAATTTTATCATATTGTGAAAAAAGTCCAGGAAAAACTACAATGTTGGGTGAATTATTACCTTTCCAATGGGGGTAGAGATACTCTACTGAAGAGTGTAATGTCAACTCTCCCCTCTTACCTATCACAGATGGCAGTAATGAAGAAATCTACTCAAACCACTCTATAAACAATCTTTAATCATTTTCTGTCGGCTGAACAAAGAAAACAAATTCATTGAAAAAGTTGGAGGAAGATCTGCAAGGCAACAATAGCTGGTGGTATGAGTTTTAAGAGCTTCCCTCAACTTTTTCATATTAATCTTTGTAAGATCTGGATAAAATTTAGAGCATAAGACTCTCTTTGGGCAATGTTTATGATGGGTAAATGTTGTAAAAGCAGTCATCCTTTCCAAGTTAAAAGGAAATTGAGGGATTCTTCAATTTGGTCCAAGATGCTGAAGGTTAGGACTGAAGCAAAAAATATATTTATCTGGGAAGTAGGGGAAGGTAAACTTAATTTTTGGTTGGACAATTGGACTTTGGATGGGAGATTAGATCATTGTATCCCCAGTGCTGATGATAATCCTATTTAGGTGGCTGATCTTTGGGTGCATGGGGGATGGAATCTAGAAGCCCTTCAGTCACTGTGTGACTCTTCTCAGCTACCTAGTATCCAAAAAGTCTCCATAGCACCACCCTCTAAAAAGGATAGAAAGGTGGTGAAAACTGGCCATTCTCAAACTATGGCTGCCTTCATTGGAGAATCTTGCTTCCCTCAACAGACAGTAGGTTGGGGTTCAAGGGTGTGGAGAAAGTTTCTATCACCATCCATGTCTTTCTTTTGTTGGAGGCTTTTTCATAAGCTTCTTCCCACTGATGACATTCTGAAATTGAAAGGATTAAGGGGCCTCTCTTGGTGTGTCCTGTGCAAGCTAGATGAGGAATCTTTAAACCATTTATTTTTTAAGTGTTCAATGGTGCAGCAGGTATGGGAGTATATTTTAACTAAGGTTAATATTCCAACTCAGCAGCTATCTTGGGAAGATTTCTCTCAGTGCTGGGCTGAATGGCTAGCTGATAAAGTTTTTGTGGTGCCTTGCATGGTTTGTGTGGATGGCAAGAAATAAGATGAAATTTAAGGAGGCTACTATGGAGTTTCAGAAAGTTGTTCACAATTGTTTAGCTTTTATCCAAAAACTGTGTAAGCTAAAGAATTTCGCTGATATACCATATATTGATGCTCTTAGTATCTACATTCTTTCTATGCCCCTTATGATTGGTTGGCATCTTCCCCCTAAGGGTTAGGTTAAAGTGAATACTGATGGGAGTTTTTTAAACCCCCATGCTGGCATGGGGGGAGTTTTCAGGGACTGTAGAGGAAAATGTCTGTTCTTTTATCACTCTCCTACCTGGGCAAGAGACCCCTGAAAGCTGAAACTCAGGCTATCTATTAGGCCATTCTTTTAGCTAGAAGATGTGGTATGTGATACACCAAAAATATATGCATTTTTAGACCAATATTTTGTACTCATTTTTTTTTATATTGCACTTTAATGGAAGGTATTTTTATATTTTCTTGCAGGTTGTTGAATTTTATGACTTGAAGAAAAATGGAAGCAAAAATGATGAAAGTTGGAGCAAAAATGAAGAATTTGAAAATTTGTTCAGCGCCAATAGCACCGTTTGACAGAGAGCAGCAAATTAAATTGTGGAACACTAACACCAACGGTGTAAGAATGGGTGTCGATGGTGTCAATGTCGGTTCAACCCCTTATTTCTAAAAGATTTGATTAATTTGGACACTTTTTGAAGATTTTTTAGAGGCACCTATTGGAGAACCAATTCTAGGCTTTATTTGGGGCTAAAATTGATAAGAAAAGTGACTCTTTCTGACATCTCATCGTCCCAATTCAACATTCTACGCATTACAAATTCTTTCATTTTTCATTCCGCAACCATTTAAAGTCCATTGTTCTTATAATTTAGAGTTTTGTGGTGAGATTAAGTGTGAAATCTCTCTAAGAGTGTTGGAGAAGAAGAAAAGTGAGAGATTTCTTCTTCCTACATTTCCTAGAAAAGGCTATAAGGGATTTGCTTTGAGAAAGAGTTTCAGATAAGTGTTGTTTGTATATTAGTGATGTATGAACTTTCTTTTACATATGAAATTTGTGTTTTTTTGTATCTTTCTCATGAAGTTTGAGTAGTTTCCTTTATTTTTCTCCCTACTCTGAGATATGGTGAAATGAAGAGATAATATGGATGTGCCAATATTAAAATATAAATTAAATTATGATGATTTTTTAACTCTAAAATTATTTTACTTTTTGATCTAGCCAATTGAATTGTTAAAATATTTTGTAAAACATATGATCCGGGAAATAGAGTATGTATTCTACAATAGAGTGAGGATCATATTTGATTCCATGAAGGAGAATGTTGTTCAAGGAATTAAGTGCAAACAAATAGGAAAATATACTTTGTTGGGTGTAGAAATGAAGAATATTTAGGGTGACAGAATAAAATCACCAATTCGATCTTAGTGTTTAAAAACTAAAGTGAGAATAGCCTTCAGGTGAAGGGAAGTGGGAGCTCTGGAGTGGGAGCCAGTATCCTCCTAGCCTAGCTACGGATTTAGGGACTAAATCTGGGATTAGCCAATGATTTTCTATAATACTGTATCAGAATAGAGAATTAAAACTACTCCTATTTGGTACAATACATATTTGAACCATTTTTCTCATCTCATTTTACCAAAACCTCAGTGTAGTGGGAAAAATGCTTTTTCACATAAGAAATCTTCATCACAAAAATATAGTTTAATAGTTTAGTAGTTATTGTTTAAACTTTGTATTTCAGTTTTGTTATTAGTTAAATAATTTAGTTCTGATAATATCTCAACATTTGAAATTAGTCATAGTAATTTTGTTTTTGACTTTTTGTGAATTTCCTAGTAAATTTAACATTTCAAATTTAAACTTTCCCCGTGGGATCGATATTTGGGGCTTGAATAAAAAGTACTTTATTACTTGATAACAATACGTATACTTGTGTAGAATCCCAACATTAATTACTTAAATTTCTAATTCATAAAATATTGCATCAAACTTTTGGCAGTGTTGCATAGCGGAGTCAACTATATAATGTTTACACAACTATATTTATCGGGATCAAGTTTTTGGCACTGTTGCCAAGAAAGGTAATGGTAAATTAAATAGATTTGGTAAATTAAGAAATTTAGAGATGATTACAAAAAAATTAAAAAATTAAAAAAAAAATCCAAAAAGAAAATATATTTTTATTTTAGTGTTATTTTTAAGATATTTTTCTTTGCGTATTATATTTGTTTATGCGAAATATTGGATCTGAAGGTTTAATACCTTACGATTCAGAATTAGAGCGTACTATTAGAAAAAATTAAAACAATAAAAAGAAATTAAAAACTTAAACAAAATGTCGAATAACTTAAATAATTAAATAAAAAAAATCGACAAAGTCCTTTAAAAGATTATTCTAATCTGACAGCAGATGAACTTCACTTGACTATTCAAAATCTTGATGTTGCAGTAATTTCATTTGAGCTTAAACTTGTTATTATCTAAATGGTACAAAATAATCAGTTTCGAGGAACACCTATTGAAGATTAAAACTTACATCTTGCTAGTTTTCTTGAAATTTATGCTACTTTTAAATATGATGAAGTGTCTAATGATGTTGTTAGGCTTAAACTTTTTCCTTTTTCATTAAGGGTTCAAGCCAAGACTTGGTTAAATTCATTAGCACCTAGATCTATCAGAACTTGGGGAGAACTATCACAAAAATTCTTAGCTAATTATTTTCCACCCTCGAAAACTGTTAAACTTAGAAATGATATTACATCTCTTTATCAATTTGAAGGGGAATCGATATATGAAGCTTCAAAAATATTTAAAGATCTTCATAGAAAATGTCCACACCATGCTCTACCAGATTGGTTAATAATTCAAATATTTAATAATGCATTAGTAAGATCATTAATTGATTGATCAATAATTTATCCAAAAGAAGTTATAGAGAATGTAATAGTAAAAGTGGATAAATTTGTTTTCCCTGTAGACTTTATAATATTGGATATGGAGGAAGATAAAGAAATTCTTATTATTTTGGGGAGACCATTTATTGAAATAGGGAGAGTTGTGATAGATGTGCAAAAATGAGAATTAATAATGAGAGTTAATGATCAAAAAGTAACATTTAATTTTGAAAAAGCTATGAGATATCCAGCAATAGAAAAAGATAATAAATATTTTAGGATGAAAGTAACTGATTATATGAGTAATGAGCAATTTAAGAATGAGTTTGAAGATAAATTAAAGTAAGCAAAATTTTTTAAAAACAAGGACAAAATAAAAGAAGAAGATTAGATTATATTCAGGGAAAATTTGAAACTTTATACTTGTTGGAAAATGATAAAAAAAATCTTATTCCTTCAAGTATTAAACCACCTGAACATGAACTGAAAATATTATCTACCCATTTAAAATATGTTTTTTTAGGAGAGTCATCTACATTGCCTGTTATTGTATCATTTGAATTAATAGAAATTCAAGAACAAAAATAAATAGAGATGTTAAAAAAATATAAAAAGACTTTTGGATGGACTTTAGCAGATATTAAAAGAATTAATCCTTCTATTTGTATGCACGGAATTCATTAGATGAATAATATGAACCTAAAGTTGATCCTCAGAGGAGATTAAACCCAAAAATGAAAGAAGTTGTTAAAAAAGAAATTTTAAAATAGCTAGATGCTGGAATTATATTCCTATTTCAGACAGTGCTTGGGTAAGTCCAATTCACTATTTTCTGAAGAAAGGAGTGACCGTTAAATAAAATGAGAAAAATGAATTAATACCAACAAGAGAAGTTACTGTTTGGCAAATTTGTATTGACTATAGAAAATTAAACATGGCCACCAGAAAAGATCACTTTCCTTTACTTTTAAAGACCAAATGTTGGATAGATTGGCTGGGAACAAATATTATTGCTTTTTAGATGGATATACTAGTTATCACCAAATTTCACTTCCTCTAGAGGATCAATAAAAGACAACATTTACAAGCTCATGTGGAACAATTGCTTTTAGTATAATATCTTTTGGACTATGCAATGCACCTACAACATTTCAAAGATGTATGATGTCAATCTTTAGCAATTTTATTGAACATGGAATGGAAGTGTTTATGGATGATTTTTTTTTTATTATTTGGAACTCATTTGAATTATGTTTAAATAATTTAAAAAATGTTCAGGAAGTATGTGAAAAAATCAACCTAGTACTAAATTGGGAAAAATGCCAATTTATGGTTGCAGGAGAAATTGTACTTGGGCAGAAAGATTCTGAAAATTGCATGGAAGTAGATCTTGGGAAAATATAAGTTATTGAAAAATTACCACCTCTGACTAATGTTAAAGGGGTAAGAAGCCTTTTAGGACATGGTTTCTACAGTTGTTATATAATTTTTTTTTCTAAAATAACTCCATTATGCCAACTTTTAGAAAAAGACATGAAATTTGATTTTAATTAGCAATTCATAAAAGCATTTGAATTATTGAAAGAAAAATTAATCACTGCACCTATATAAGTTCCACCTAATTGGGAGAAACCATTTGAAATAATGTGCGATGCTAGTGATTATGCTATTGGGGTCTGTTAGGATAAAAGCACAAAAAAGTTTTAAAAGTAATATATTATGCTAGTAAAACTCTAAATGAAGCTCAAATTAACTACAGTACTACTAGAAAGAGAGTTATTTGCTATTGTTTTTATGCCTTCGATAAATTTAGACCTTACTTAATTGGAACTAAATGTATAGTGCATACAAATCATTCTGCTATTAAATACTTCATGCAAAGAAAGATGTTAAACCAAGATTAATTAGATTGATACTTCTATTACAAAAGTTTGATTTTATTATAGTTGATAGAAAGGGAAATGATAATCAAATAGCTGATCATTTGTTAAGACTAGAAAGAGAAATATTAACTAATTTTGTAAATGAAATTTTAGAGAATTTCCCTAATGAACAATTATATAGTATTGATGAAATAAATGTAGCACGTTATGCCAATATAGTAAATTATATTATAAGTGATATTTTACCATATGATATCAAAAATCCACAATTAAAGAAATTTATATATGATTCAAAATTCTATTTTTGGGATGACCCGTATCTATATAAACAATGTAAAGATCTAGTCATTATAAGGTGTGTGTCTTATGAGGAAACTCAACAAATAATTGAAAGATGTCATGATTCTAAATTTGGAGGACATTTTGGAACAAATAGAACTGCATATAAGATATTGCAAGCTGGATTTTATTGGCCTACTATTTTTAGAGATGTTAATGAATATATAAAAACATGTGATTGATGCCAACGAGTAGGAAATATTTCTAGAAGAAATGAAATGCCTCTAAATTACACATTAAAAGTTGAAATTTTTTATGTGTGGGGATTAGATTTTATGGGAATATTTATGCCTTCATTTGGGAATTTATATATATTACTTGGTGTTGATAATATGTCCAAATGGATTGAAGCTATTGTTGTACCTAAATGTGATGCTCAGCATTTCTAAATTTTTAATTAAAAATATTTTTACAAGATATGGAATGCCAAGTTTAATTATTACAGATGGAGGATCTCATTTTAAGAATAAGAGAATCAAAAAATTGATTAAAAAAACATGATATTATGCATACATTCTCTATTGCTTATCATCCTCAGACTAGCGATCAAGAAGAATTATCAAATCATGAAATTAAAAAAATTTTACAAAAAGTTGTGAATCCTTATAAATTGGATTGGTCTGCTAGATTAAATGCTGCATTATGGGCATACAAAACTGCTTATAAGACTCCTATAGGAATGTCCCCATATAGACGTATTTTTGGAAAAACATGTCACTTACTAGTAGAATTGACATAAAGCATTTTAGGCTATTAAAGAATTTAATTTTAATTTAAAGGATGTTGGTGAGAAAATGCATAAAGCATATTGGGCTATTAAGGAATTTAATTTTAATCTAAAAGATGCTGGTGAGAAAAACATTTTGGGCTATTAAGGAATTTAATTTTAATTTAAAGGATGCTGGTGAGAAAAGATTATTGTTACAAACTTATTTTTGGAAAAACATGTCACTTACTAGTAGAATTGGAGCATAAAGCATTTTGTGTATTAAAAAATTTAATTTTAATTTAAAGGATGCTGGTGAGAAAAGATTATTGCAACTCAATGAACTTGAGGAGATTAAAATTGAAGCAATGTTAATATAAAAATCTACAAAGAGAAAATGAAAATATGGCATGACCGGAAGATTTTTCAAAAGAAGTTTGAACCTAGACAAGAAGTTTGGTTATATAATACATGATTGAGATTATTTCTAGGAAAACTGAAATCCAGATCATTAGGACCATTTAAAGTGGCTAAAGTCTTTCATTATGGAACTGTTGTTGTTAAAGATCCTAACACTGGAAAGATATTTAAAGATAATGGGCATCGATTGAAACATTGTTATGAAGGGCACATAACATAATTTAAGGAAGTTTTAATGTTAAGTCAACCCAACTAATCAAATAGAACGTCAGGTTGACGACGCTAAACCAAGCACTTTATGGGAGGCAAACCATATATAAATATATATATCTATGTATTCCTATTTTGTTTGATAAGTGTTTATATATTACTAGATAATAATCCTACATAATTTTATATCTTATAAATTAAGATAAATATTAGTATTAGAGGAAAATTTGGAATTGAATTAATCGAAAGCATGAGAAGACATAATTTTGGCCTATGGCACTGACAGTGCCATCAGGAGTGTCGACGGCGTCGATAGCAATTTGACAGTTTAGGATGAGTTTTGGCAGACTTTGGCTTGATTTTGCTCCATAATAATTGCTGGGAGGAGTTTTTAAAGTCCTAAAAACTACCTTGGATGACCAGAAACTTCTTATTTTTGAATTTCATGGCCTCCAATTCCATAAATACTTTCAGGTATGGAGTTCTCAATAGAATAAAGTTTACCAATTTTGACGGGCAAAGATTATATGAAAAAGTTATTACAAATAAGAGGATTATCAAGTAAAGAGGCTTTGTCAATCACTGATTGATTAATCCAAGTTCTCTGATTGATAAAATAATTGTACAAAGGTGATGGGAAGTTCTATGCTACACTACCGCTGCAGTTGTTGTACCAGTAGTGAAGGAATTCTATGTCAACTTACATGTACCCAAGGATTTGTCTTCGTAAAAGAGAAGGTTGTACCATTTACTCCTACGTGAACCAATGAGTTTTATATGATAGAAATTGTTCTAATCTATCATTATACAAAATTTATCTCTACCGGAGATTTGATGCAAGATTTATATAATTTTCTGACATATGAAAGTGATATTTGGTAAATGCGCGATGAAGGATATGTTAGTTTCTCTTCTTCATTGCTTAATCCAATATCGAAGCAGTGGCATTTCTTGATTTCTGCAAAATTACTCCCTACCATGAAGATTAGTAGAGTCACTAAAGAAAGTGTTATTTTGAATTATTGCATTCAAATGAAAAAAATGAGATATAGGTTCTATCATATTTAAATATGTTATGGGAATTATTATGAATGGGTCAATTTATGGACTTGGGCATCCTTCCACAATTTTCCTACTTTTTAGTCAGTCTCAAGTTCCATATGAAAGTTGGGAGAAAAAGTTTTATTACCTTGGGAGCCCCATGATTCCTATTGATGATAATTATGTTGGGAATGGGAATGAAGCATTAGATACTATCTTAGATCACTCATCACATGCTTCAACTCCATTGATGCCACTAGCAGTTGGAAGTTCACTTGCTGTAGAAAAGAAATTGAAGAAAATTGAAAGAGAACTTCAGAGTATTACGAATGCAGTAGGAGATCTTAAGTAACTTTTTGATCACCAAGATTGGAAGATGAAAGAGAATTTTGATCATACTGGAACATTTGAAGCAGGATTAGTGCAGATGTTTAAAGAAAAAGGATGGATTGAAGAAAAGTTGACTGATCAATTCCCGTACCGACCCTTCTACAATTTGTACATTCATTACCAAAATACAGGAGATATTAGTGGAGACAAAGCATTAAAGATGAGGTAGAATAATTGAAGAATTTAGACTCTCTCTACTAGTTTAAAATACTTATGTACTCAATGTGATTGTTTGGATTTGATTTAGTTTGCTTTGCTTTAGAATTCTGCACTTTGATTGTGTGTAAAGTTTTGTGTCAGAGTTTAGTGTTGTGATTTGATTTTGATGTTGATTTATAATTTAGTTTGCTTAATATGTGTAAAGGTGTGATTAGAAAAATGTGTTTGTAAAAGTGTATGTTCATAAATAAAAGTTAGTTTATTGTTGTTTGTGAAAATGATTATTTATGAAAATTTGTGAATTATTGTTAGATAAAAAAAATTATGTTTAAGAAAATTAAAATACTAAAAAGACTTTGAAGAAAATTGAAAGTTAATTGAAAATTGAAAAAAAAATAAAAAAATGGAATTTTTAGCCTGCAGCGCCGACGGCGCCCACGACCCGAGAACAGCCTTTAACCTTCTCAAGTTTCACCATGAACTACCATTTTTACCCTTTAAGTCACCTTCAACCTTTGATGTTTCACCTAGGGCTTGTATTTTCTAGGATTTGAGGCAATTTTAAGGCAAAGGAACTTTGGATTTTATCTTCTCTGGGTAAGAGCTACACTTTGAACTAAAAAAATTTGATTTTCACCAAGGATTTATCTCACATTACTGAGATCAAAAAATTTTGAAACTTTTTGAGAGATTTTGAGAAAATCCTTTGGTGAAGAACTCTTACTGAGTAGATTTAAATATAAATGGTTTTACTTTGTGATTTTCAAAATTTTTGGAATTTATTCAACTTTTTTCAAATTTTCTCTAGATTTCTCATGAAACTAAGAACAACGAAGGAAAAGGAAAATAAATTATGATGAACAAAATTTTATTAGCTTTAAGGTTAGTGCTCGATTCAATAGTCTACTTGAGCATAAAAAAGTAATTCGGGATCGTGGTTTTAAAAATCCGGGTGAAGAAGTCGAGCGATTAATCAATGCTCGCCAGTAGGAAATTTTTTGTTATTTTACTGTCGATGCGATTATTGGTGTAGTGATGGAACTCTATGTCAACTTTACTGAAGCTTCTGACAACTTTGTTTTTGTTCGTGGGAGAAAGGTGGAGTTTTCTCCAAGAAAAATTAATGTTTTATCAATTGTAAGATGTTTACAGTTGCTAGTATAAATCATTTTCTACTACTAATGAGGCCTTTAATGAGGTTATTTCTTTTCTTACTGATGGAAGGTAAACTTTCCTCTTTTTATGCTTAATGTAGCATCTAAGGCATGACACTACCTTATTTCTGGAAGAATGATTCCGACAAATCATCATAGTGACCAAGGATAGAGCCATCTTAAGATTTTGTATTCAGCAGGTGATGAGGATAAATGTAGGTTTTATTTTCTATATGAACACTAGATTTATTGCTTTGGGAGAGACCACTGATATTTTGGCAACCCTGCACTTATTTTTGCACTCTGTGAACAGGCAGGAGTTGATTTTAAACTTGAGGAAGAGTTGATTGAGCCTCTAAAACCTATTGGCCATACCAATATAAAGACATATGAATCTCATGTTGATTGGAGATCTGGAAGTAAGAACAGAGATATTCCTTTTACTTCGAGGACCCCTACTTCTAGTGACCCTACTAACTGAGAACTTTTAGACCAGATGATGATCCAGCAGGAAGATATCTTAAGAATGGATATAGATTGCAAAACATGGATGTTATAAATGCTCACACTGATGATTTGATAAGGAAAATATTTGAATATAATGTTGCTTATGATGATGCATTGGTGAGATACATGAAGGGTAATCATTCAATTCAGGCCCTGTTTGGCACAGCTTTTTCATCGACGGTGGCGTTTTCAGAACGCCGCCTACGCGTT